>JARQOC010000007.1:172903142-172978754 GCA_033576535.1 Allobates femoralis
CCTGGGGAACCCAGTTCTGCCCACAGGAACTATTCTATCCAAGCTGCTATCCCATCATCCCCGGAGGTTTTGCAGCAGCGGCGGCCCCATTACTGGCCGCATATAGTGGGTGGCGTCACGAGTGACAAATCCCCTATAAATAACCCCCTTTTATTGTGCGGGCCCGGGACACAGTCCGGACCAGGACCGCCGTGACATCCCCCAGCAGTACCCCGGTCCGGCACCGAGTACCCCATCCCAGTGGGCTCCACATTATGAACTCTGTATTTTTTCATGGTCAAAAAATCAAGTTCAGGACTTTAGGAGCATGCTATTTCTTGTACAAGTGATATTGTGTATTGTAAAATTATGTATCTCCTGTGAGTCCCAACGACAGGCTGAATTTTGCAAGTGTACAAACAAGGCAGAAATAGGGGTCTTAAGTTGGCCATGCCATGACATTGCTATTGGTATTTCACACTTATGTAGCATAAGAATTGCTGGACATCTGAAATGATACTTGCCCTCCATTGTGAACTCCTTAAATGCCACTTTCATGATTGTGAGCAGCATCAAAATGGTTACATACATGTACGGTTGATGTTACAATTTGTGTCCTGGGTAGATTGGGCTACCCTGGCACTGTAAGCCAAGGTACTTGCCTTGGTCCAGTTTGCTTCTGCCAGATGCCCTGTATGCAAAGCTATACAAAATAGCTCTCATCTGAAAGAAAGAATAATGGGACATGTTAAATAATCTTGTCCAATATTTAGGCAGTGCAAAGTTAAACTAGACAGTCTAAAAATTTAGCACATTTTTAGACACAACACATGGTGTAACAAAGTGAGCCACTTACACTTAGCATGGAAACAATGGATTAGCAGTCTGCGGAGTGTCGGGGGGACTGGAGGAGGATGTTAAAAGGACAAAGTTTAAACAAGCCTTTATTACAGGCGTTCAATTCTTCACAACGCATTTTGGCAGTGGTTTACTGCCTTCATCAGGTGATGAAGACAGTAAACCTCTGCCGAAACGCGTTGTGAAGTGAATTGAAACCCTGTAATAAAGGTTTGTTTAAACTTTGTCCTTTTAACATCCTTCTCCAGTCCCCCCAGCGCTCTACAGACTGCTAATCCATTGTTTCCTGATATCTATCCCTCTGTGAGGGCTTGCGAAAGGAGCAGCCATGGAGGACGTGGATCTAAATACAAATCATCTTGTCGACCTGCAGTGACGTCACATATCGGTCACGTGACTGCCCAGCCTCAGCTGCCCGGCTCGGCTCCTCCAGCTTGCACCTGGACACTGAGGTGTTCACCGTGGTTGTGCACGGTATGCACAACCCAGCAAGGTGAACAAACATACACATAGCCCACCTACACCACCGGACCACCAGTTCATACCCATAAGCGCCCCCTTTTCTCTACTTTTTTATTCACTTACACTTAGCCTAACCCACACCCTTCTTTCTAAAAGGGTCAAAAGATGTGAATAGTCATTACATAAATAATGGTTGTGTGAGCAAACAAAACAAATATTGGCCTCTCAAGTTGTAAGGGTAGCCATGAAATTTAGGACATAGACATTGAGGGAAGAACTTTGATAGAAGAGAAAGTTGGAGTGCAACATATAAACTAATCAGATAACTAAAGAGTAGGAAAAAAATGTTGAGAGGAAAGGAGAAAGTAGAGGAGATTGCTGATACTGCTTTAAGTCATATTATCTCTTAAAGGGATTGTTCACTGCTATGACACCCCCTTCTCATTCCCCATGTTTGACCCCATTAAAATAAAAAAGCTTATACTCACCTCAGGCGAGCCCCACACCCAATCAGTGTCAGCTTCTTTCTTCCTGCCTTTGGATGTACAGTATAAGTAAATAACAAAAAGAGCGTGGCCTGCCACAGATCTGGCTTCCTGTTGATTACTGATACGTCTGAAGGCAAAGAGAGAGGAGCCAATGCTGATTGGGCAAGGGGCTCACATCAGGTGAGTATAAGATTTTTTATTTTAATGGAGTCAAACATGGGGAATGATATATATAAAAAAGGGGGTAGAAAGCATGTATCCTGACCGGGATAGAAAAGATACAGCAACAAACAGCTTGCTTCATTATCAGAGTTTTCACCCTCAACATATGAGGAATGCGATCCCGAAAGGCCAATTCTTTCGTTTGAAAAGAAATTGTTCTAATGAGGTTACGTTTCAAAAAGAGGCTCGAGATCTAACATCGAGATTCAAAAAGAGGGGTTATCCAAAAAAAGTAATATCAGGTGCCTTTCAAACCACCATGGCAACGGACAGACAGAATCTACTCAGGACGAAACAGAGAATGGCTCCAGAATTCCTGAATATAATCACTACGTTTAATAACCACTGGGGGGACGTCTATGGCACACTCGACCGGAACTGGTCAATACTATGCAGTGACCCTAAGATTGAACAACTGATTGGCCCCAGACCCCGTCTGGTGGCCAAACGAGCTAAAAACTTAAAAGACTCACTGTCAACAAGCCACTTTAGCAGACCTACCATACCCCTGGGGAGAGGTATCAAATTGATTGGCACCTTTCCTTGTGGTGACTGTTCCATCTGCCAATACATGGTGGCCTCTAATCAACTCGAGTTGACGGTCCACCCGGGACATGTCACCACCAAATATTATGCCAACTGTCGTACACGCAACGTCATTTATGTGTTACGTTGTGGTTGTCCGAAACTTTACGTTGGTGAAACCACTCAGGAACTCAGAAAGAGGGTCCAAAATCACGTCTCTAACATTTTGTGTGTGGAATCACATCTAAGGAGTGGCAAACCCATTTCATCGGTAGCTAAACATTTTCATGCTTGCCATCAGGGTTCCCCCAAGGGCTTAAAAATCATTGTGGTTGACAGAGCTTATAGCTCTATCCGGAAATCGCATATGACCGACGAGCTTCTTAGAAAAGAAACTCGCTGGATCTATGACTTGCAGAGTATGTCACCCAATGGCTTGAATGAGGAAATGCTCTTCAATGGCTTCTATAAGAAATGAAACCTGATTCCATTCCATGTATATTGTCTGGTAGTGGTCAATGACCTTCTTTGCTTTGTTCTGTTTTTTACATCTTGTCATCTCATTCTCAGATTCTGATGATTTGGACTGGCAATCTATGCCTCTTCCATACGGTGTTCGTACTATCTGAATCCCTCGGACTGTTGCTGCAAGATACAAAAGTCTCCCCACAATTATGGAATCGGTTTGGATATACTCGTCAATTTGGATACACTTTGGATCTACCCGGAAATCTCATTTTATCATGAACTCGGGTCTTTGTAACTATTGATGTCCCCAGTTAATGTCCTCTTTGGCTAAGTAGAAGAGCTTCTCTATCCCTTTTTCTTTAGGCCTGGAGCCATTGGGATATTCTTGTTAAAAAGCTCTAATACAACTTCCCCATTTTACTCACTTTCCTGATAGTGATCCTCTCCAGATAGTAATAAATTTGTCCTCATCATTCCTGTGAGTCTTCTTGTCTCACTTAATGAATTTGATTTCTTACTCTGTTTGCTTTTTATTCACTCAAGTTGTTCTACATGTATGTCTGTTGATGTTTAACCTTTTGTTTTCCTCACTAGGCTGCATGACGACATAAGATCCTTAATGATTGGAGACTAATCAGCTCTATTGTATATTTATATAAAGAATTGTTTTTTCCTATCTTGTATAGGGAAGTTTGATAACCTTTTTTTTCCATAATTTTTCTTGCTTTGCTCACTCAGCTTCCTTAATTCTAGATAATAGATGTAGAATCAGTGATTTGTACCGCTGTAATATACTCACAGCGCTTCCCTACTTCTCTCCCCCTTCACAGTCCTTTTGTTTCCTTGTATCCACTCGTTTAATGTAGTGCGCACACGCGCACTTAGCTCTATGACCGGCCGGTCTGCGCTTGCGTCCCGTCGCCTAGCGACGGTATACACAACAGGTTTCCTCTGCAGCGTAATGACGCGCGATCAGGCGTCACCACGCCATCTTAGTCCCGCCCTTTCACTTCCGGAATTGCGGCTGCAGTCCGGGAATGATTCGCAGGTGGGATCATTTATTCCACATTATATAAACTCATCTATAACAGGTAACAAACAGGCTCTCCCCCATAGGAAGCCGTCTGTCAGGCGGCGACACGCGTCGGGTGTCGAGCGTGCTATGTGCCTTGTTTCATGGATGATGACACCTCTGGTAACTACATTCAGGACACAGTGACACTGACTGGTGCACTTGAAGTCCTACTATTTACCTCTTATCTTCTCTTTCCTATAGGGACTGTTGGTTCAACACAACATTATATCTACATAGGTTGGCTTCGTCTTTCCCTCTTTATAGGGGAGCTTATATCTAAGAGACATCATCTCTGAACATATGGTGATTGAGGATTTAATGCTAAATCTATGTCCTCCCTTCATAGGAACTCAGGGGTTTGGTTAGTTACTTCTCCATTCTCTTGTTCCAACCTTTATTTAATAGGCATGTACATCTGATCTTGTCTCATGTGTGACTACCAGTAGCACCTTTTTTTGTATTGCACTTTCCCTTGATGGGTGCATTGATTTTTTTGTGACAGTCAGTCATCCCATTACCAGAGTTCTTTTCATCATCCCTTTATAACCAATAGTTTATACTGTTGTATTACCATTGCTTGGTTTATTATGATATATATTACAAGGCCATAGCTTTTTTGGTGGTTTCCACCTTTTTAATGGTTTTTAAATGTTCGTTTGTTTCCTGTTTTTGTATATATGAACAATAAATAAATCTTTTTGGCTACTTATAAGAGTCTTTTTTCTATAATTCCCTGATCCCGGTCAGGATACATGCTTTCTACCCCCTTTTTTATATATATACTAGCTTTTCAAGCATGTGACTGGTGGATCACGTGTACTGTGCCTCCCAATTACGTCTTTCTAAACATGGGGAATGAGGAGTTGTCTTATTAGTGGACACCCCCTTTAAATGGTCCGCTAACTTTATTTTTTATTATATGGCTTTATTTATGTTAAAATGAAAAATGCAGCTGTACCCATCAACTGCAACTCCAGTGCCAGCTCTTTGCCACCACTTCAAGTCTTTTTCTTATCTGGATGAACTAATGACATCATGTTGACACCATATGATCACTGCAGCCAATTACTGGGCTATATGGTGATACATTGTAGATGGCACCAGACTGTTGAGCCCAGTGATCTGGGGCAGCAGTCACTTGATGTCAACATGACGTCTCAGGTGTAAGAATATGAAGGCAACAGTGGAGATCTGGCATGGAGCAGTGATGGGTAGTTACAGCTATTTGCTATTTTTATGTACAAGAATTCAATGGAATAAGAAAGTAAACTAGACCACCCATTAAAGGGAACCTGTCAGCAGGTTTTTGCTACCCCATTTGACAGCTTTGATGTAATTTCCACAAAAATACCTACACACGTGGTCAAAATTGTTAATACCTCTCATTTAATGAAAGAAAAACCCACAATGGTCACAGAAATAACTTGAATCTGACAAAAGTAATATTAAGTAAAAAATCTATGAAAATGAACAAATGAAATGAAAGTCAGACATTGCTTTTCAAAATTGCTTCCACAGAATTAAAGAAAAAATTAAAGTAATGAAATAGACCTGGACAGAATTGATTGTACCCCTGAAAATAATGTGACAAAAGGGACATGTTAAATAAAGATTAAAGGTGTGTCTACTAGTTATCATCACAGGTGTCTACAATCTTGTAATCATTCTCTGGGCCTGTATATAGGGCTACAGATACTCACTGTGCTGTTTGGTGACATGGTGTGTATCACACTCAACATGGACCAAAGGAAGCGAAGGAAAGAGTTGTCTCAGGAGATTAGAAAGAAAATTAAAGACAAGCATTTTAAAGGTAAAGGTTATAAGACCATATCCAAGCAGCTTGATGTTCCTGTGACTACAGTTGCACATATTATTAAGAAATTTAAGATCCATGGGACTGTAGCCAACCTCCCTAGATGTGGCCGTGGCAGGAAAATTGATGACAAATTAAAGACCCGAATAATACAAATGGTAACAAAAAAGCCCAGGAAAACTTCTAAAGCGATTAAAGGTGAACTTCAAGCAAAAGGAACATCAGTTTAAGATTGCACCATCCGTCATTATTTGAGCCACAGTGGACTTCATGGGAGATGAGCAAGGAGGACACAATTATTCAAAAAAATCATAAAAAAGCTAGACTGCAATTTGCCAAACTACATGTTGAGAAGCCACAAAACTCCTGGGAGAATGTCTTATGGACAGATCAGACAAAATGGAACTTTTTTGCAAGGCACATCAGCTTTATGTTCACAGACAGAAAAATAAAGCATATCAATAAAAGAACACTATCCCTACTGTGAAAAATGGAGGATAGTCTGTTATGTTCTTGGGCTGCTTTGCTGCATCTGGCACAAGGTGTCTTGAATCTGTGCAGGGTACAATTAAATCTCAAGTCTATCAAGGCATTTTAGAAAGAAATGTGCTGCCCAGTGTCAGAAAGCTTGGTATCAGTCACAGGTCATGGGTCTTGCAACAGGATAATGACCAAAAACACACAGCTAAAAACACCCAAGAATGGCTAAGAGGAAAACATCGGACTATTCTGAAGTGGCCTTCTATGAACTTTGACCTAAAACGTATTGAACATCTTTGGAAAGAGCTGAAACATACCGTCTGGAAAAGGCAACCTTCAACCACGAGAGAACTGGAGCAGTTTGCTCTTGAGCAGGGGCGTAACTACCGGCATAGCAGACGTAGCGGTCGCTTTGGGGCCCGGCGCTTGTGGGGGGCCTGGACCCAGCGCCGCTATTCTGCTATCCGGTCAGCTGCGATACAGCGGCGTAACTACCGCGGTCGGCGGGCCCCAAGCTCCCCGGGGGGCCCTGCTGCCTGTGCCCCCAGCCACCCGCCGCGACCGTGATAGCGCCGGAAGGGATGCCGGAAGAGGAGCTGCAGGAAGTGATCACTGCGCAGCAGTGCCCGCCCCACCAAAAGCCGGGAGAGGATCAGAGTAGGTAATTGTGCGCTTCCTGCGCTTCCCACCCGGCCAGCACCACTAGCACCCCCGCCCTGCTTTTCACCCGGCCGGCACCACTAGCACCTTCCCCCCCGCTTTTACACCCGGCCGGCACAACTAGCACCCCCCCGCTTCTCACCAAGGGGGCCCCTAAGTGATTCTTGTTGCTGTATATACTGCTGGGGCCTGTATATACCACTGGGGAGGCTGCTGTATACTACCACTGGGGAGGCTGCTGTATATACCACTGGGGAGGCTGCTGTATACCACTGGGGCTGCTGTATATACTGCTGGGGCCTGTATATACCACTGGGGAGGCAGCTGTATACTACCACTGGGGAGGCTGCTGTATATACCACTGGGGAGGCTGTATATACTGCTGGGGCCTGTATATACCACTGGGGAGGCTGCTGTATACTACCACTGGGGAGGCTGCTGTATACTACCACTGGGGAGGCCTGTATACCACTGAGGGGGCCTGTATACCACACTGCTGGGGGCTGTATACCTGTGCTGGGGTCCACCCTCGGCTTATACACGAGTCAATAGGTTTTCCCAGGTTTTGGGGGCAAAAGTAGGGGGTCGGCTTATACACGGGTCAGCTTATACACGAGTATATACGGTAAACTGGGTGGCGTCAGACTGTTAACGCCGATTCGGTAAGGGGGTGTGTCTTGGAGGGGCGTGTCATTGGGGCGTGTCTTGGAGGGGGCCCCGTTTAAAAGTTTGCTATGGGGCCCTGCCAGTTCTAGTTACGCCCCTGCTCTTGAGGAGTTGCCAAAATACCTGTCTAGAGGTGCAGAAGTCTCATTAACAGTTACATGAATCATTTGATTGCAGTGATTGCCTCACAAGTTTGTGCAACAAAATATTAAGTTAAGGTATGCCATCATTCCTGTCTAGGCCGATTTCATGAATTAAAATTTTTAGAAAATTCTTAGGAAGCAGGGTTGGAAAGCAATGTCTGACTTTTATTTGTTCATTTTCATGGATTTTTTATTTATTATTACTTCTGTCAGATTCAAGTTATTTCTGTGACCATTGTGGGTTTTTCATTAAACAAGGGTATCGACAATTTTGACCATGTGTGTATATACACAGGGTGGGCCATCTATATGGATGCACCTAAATAAAATGGGAATGGTTGGTGATATCAACTTCCTGTTTATGGCACATTAGTATATGGGAGGGAGATAACTTTTCCATATGGGTGGTGACCATGGCGGCCATTTTGAAGTTGGCCATTTTGGATCCAACTTTATTTTATTCAATGGGAAGAGGGTCATGTGACACATCAAATGTATTGAGAATTTCATAAGAAAAACGATGGTGTCCTTAGTTTTAACATAACTTTATTCTGTCATGAGTTATTTACAAGTTTATAACCACTTATAAAATATTTTCAAAGTGCTGCCCATTGTGTTGGATTAACAATGCAACCCTCTTCTCCCACTCTTGACTCACTGATAGCAACACCGCAGAAGAAATGCAGCACAGGCTTCCAGTATCTGTTGTTTCAGATGCTGAACATCTCGTATCTTCACACCATAGACAATTGCCTTCAGATGAGGGATGAGGCAAACTTTTTTGTGAATGGTGAATTTAACAAACAAAACCAGCGCTATTGGTCTGACACTAACTCACAGTGGATAGATCCCTCCAAGACTGTTGGAACACAAAAATTGATGGTATGGTGTGATATATGGGGTACAAAGATAGTGGGGCCATTCTTCATCAATGGAGACCTCAATGCCACTAGATATCTGAAATTGCTACATGATTCAGATATCATCAGAGATTGTGCATTGACAGTGAGGTGTCAAACACAGCAGGGGGCATGTTATTATTATTATTATATATTTATTTATTTTGCGCCATTAGATTCCATGGCACTTTACATGATAAGATGATGTTGGAATGCCATGCACGTTACAAAGTAGTCCTGTAATGGCAATCACCAGAAGATAGACTCTTGAGTTTGCGTAAACTAAAGCCCACTGCCTGATGAAAGAGGCACATTGGATTTTGTATTTTTTTAACCCTTACAGCATGCTGTCCTCAGCTTACATAGCAATAACCTGCTGACAGATTTCCATTAAAATTATAATTGTAAGTATGGTAATATATCTACGTATTCAGTGTTTGCTTCTAAATTGGCTTATCTGGAAAACAAAATACTTTACAAGTATTAAGGTAAAATATGCTAGCCAGTAGATAGAAAAAATACCGTAATCAAATCTGAGATTCCTCAGTGGTTGATACCTTTTAATGGCTAACTGACAACATGGTAACAAATAGCAAGCTTTTGAGATTAACATCTCTTCATCAGGCTCATTGCAATTATAAGTCTTACAACTTCTATACAATTAAAGAAAAAAAATATATCTACCTGTAACCAATCATTTTTGTAGACCTGATCATGCCATAATGGATATGAAGATACTAGTTTTGAAAGGTCATTTCAAATCCCAAAGAGACAGGAGAATCTGGGAATGCAAATTAATGATGATAATGACCTTTGACACATTCAGAGCAGGAATGAATGTGTCACATGGATTTATGTCTTTTTACATCAATTAAAGAATCTTCAAATCTAGGACCAGACCACCAATCAAAAGAATAAAACTATCACACTTCTTATCTTTGAACTCTGAAATGTATTGCCCCAGCTGCTCTTCCCCCCTGTGAACATTGCTTCCCATTGCTGGTGTTATGTACTGCAAATATCCAATCATCCATTTGTGTATAAATGTGTGTCTTCAGAATTTGTGTCATTATGAGCCTGACGAAGAGGCCTTAGAGTCTCGAAGCTTGCTATTTGTTACCACTTTTTCAGTTAGCCATTAAAAGGTATCAACCACTGAGGACTCTCAGATTTTAATATTTTTTAGTCTTCTATAATAATATTTTTAGATTGGTCTTCAAATAATTACAATCAAGTCTGATTGTCGTCCATCTCATCACTTTTACATGTCCTGCTATGGAAATGATGGGGATCAGCTGCATGGGGTGTTCAGGATCATTCTTACCAAACTTGTTCACTATCCAAATGTTTCCTTATATGAATCAATGGTTGGCACATTCACAATAGCAGATGTATCCAGCTGATAAATAAGCAGACAAAGCCTACATGACTAAAATATAAACACATGCACCCTAGTATAATCTACCTGTAGATTTTCTATCCTTCTCCACTGTTGTTCCGAGGATTGCATCCTTCTTCATTTATCCTTCATTCTATACACACTAGAGCTTTGGGAACATGAGACTGAAGATGTTTTATTAATGATTATATTGTAAGCTGATTTAAATGCCTGCTGTCATTTTACTACACTAATGGATGATACCATGACTAACAAAATTGAAGAGTAATTTACTTTCCAAAAATAAGGTTTCAGCTGCAAAACAAAACTACTCAAAAGCGTTGCCCCCCATGTGTCTAACAAAAGAGTTGGATAACAATTCATTGAGCATGCAAAAAAAATCAATCCAACAATTCGTGAACGTATTAGAAAGCAATGTGCACCATAATGGCACTGTTAAATAGATTAAATAAATCATTGCCTCTACTGAACACATCTGCTTTGTGATACTTCTTTAATGAGCAATTTAAATATTTGGTTAAAGAGGGCCTGTCACCCCCTCCTGGATTTCAATCTAAATGCAGCACTGAATGCAGCATGTATGCTGCATTCAGGCAAGGGATCCCCCATGTGTCTGTGTACTGTGTACCCCGAGATATAGCCTTAGTAAAACTCACTGTTAAAAGTCAGGAGGGCATTCCCTGGGGCTGGAGTCAGCTCGATGCACGCGGGCCATTCCCGCACCCTGCCTCTCTGTGCCGCCTCAGTAGAGGCAATGATTTATTTAATCTATTTAACAGTGCCATTATGGTGCACATTGCTTTCTAATATGTTCAAGAATTGTTGGATTGATTTTTTTTGCATGCTCAATGAATTGTTATCCAATTCTTTTTTTTAGACACATGGTGGGCAACGCTTTTGAGTACTTTTGTTTTGCAGCTGAAATCTTATTTTTGGAAAGTTCAGCCCATTCCACCATGGTCTAAGTTTTCAAGCTTACTGAACATGATCAATGGTAATTATCAGAAATTCATAATTTTGTTGTATTAAGTGGTTAAGCAGGAGATCATTGGGGGCTTCATGTTAGCAAAGAATTGCATTCATAGTCCTCAATATTGAAATTGTGACACAAATAAAGAAAAATTGTGGAGGTATTGAAATTCTGCACTTGCGGCTTTTACGTGCATCTTTTTTCACGTTTTTTATGCAGCATTTTTGTCTTTTTGGTATGTCATGGTTTAAATAAAGCTGCTTTGTGTTTGATACTTCCTGGCATTTACAGTTGAAATCAAACTTCACATCCACTATATAAAAACAAACATATGAATGTTTTTCTCACTATGTGACATGAAATCAAAAAAATCATTTCCCATTTTACGCTAATTAGGATTACCATAATTATTGATATTTGCCAAATGCCAGAATAATGAAAGAGAGAGAGAGACAGAGAGAAACTATTGAAGCATTATTATTACTTTCTGTAAAGTCACAAGTTTACTTACACTAAGATTAAAATGCCCTTAAACAGTTTGGGACAGCCCATATGATGATGTCATGTGTTTGGAAGCTTCTGATAGGCTTATTGGCAACATCTGAGTTAATCAGAGACTCACATGTAAATGTATTTTAATGCACTCCTGAAACACACTGCTTCTTAGTCTAGCATCATGGGAAAGTTAAAGAAATCAGCCAAGATATCAGGAAGACAAGTTTGGACTTGCACATGCCTGAATCATCCTTGATTGCAATTTCCAGATACCTGATGGTGGCTCGGTCATCTGTACAAACAATTATATGCAATTACAAACAAGATGGGAATGCCCAGCCATCATACTGCTCGGGAAGGAGATAGGTTCTATGTCTCAGAGATGAACGTGTTTTGGTCTGACATGGGCATATCAACCTAAGAACAAAAGTAAAAATCCTTGTGAAGATGATGGCAGACGCTAATAAGATTGTTTCATTATCTACAGTGAAACGAGAACTGTATCAACATTGGCTGAAAGGACACTCTTCCAGGAATAAACCATTACTCCAAAAGAAGCATAAATTAAGCCAAGTTAATTTTTTCAAATGCACACTAGAACAAAGACTTACATTTTTGGAGACATGCCCTGTGATGTGATGAAACTAAAATTGAACTGTTTGGCCATAATGACCATTGTTACTTTTGGAGGAAAAGTGAGAAGCTTGGAAGCCTAAGAACACCATCCCAACTGTGAAACGCGGGGAAGGCAGCATCATGATGTGGGCTTGTTTTGCTGCAGGAGGGACTGGTGCATTTCACAAAATAGATGGCATCATGAGGAAAGAAGATTATGGGGCAATACTGAAGCAACATCTCCAGACATCAGCCAGAAAGTTAAAGCTTGGGCAGAAATGGGTCCTACAAATGGACAATGACCCAAAGCATACTGTCTAACTGGTTACAAAGTGGCTTAAGGATAACAAAGTCAATGTATTGGAGTGGCCAGAACAAAGCTTTGATCTAAATCCTATTGAAAACTTAAGGGCAAAGATGAAAAGGCAGGTGCGAGCATGGCGACCTACAAGCATGGCTCAGTTACACCAGTTCTCTCAGGAGGAATGGGCTCAAATTCCTACCAACTATTGTGAGAAGCTTGTGGATGGATATCCAAAACATTTGACCAAAGGCATACAGTTCGACAGCAGTGGTACCAAATGCTAATGAAATTAATGTTAACTCGTGACTTTGCAAAAAGTAATAAGGCTGCCTTCACACTTGCAGATGGATCTGCAGCGTTTTGCAGATGCATCTGCAAGTGTGAGCATGCTGACCGCGGCCCCTATGTTTATAATAGGGCGCACGCGGTGTGAAAGCTCTCATTCACTCCTATATGTGTACTGTCAGCAGGCGTATGCCTGCTTACAGATCACACTCTCCCGCCCGCAGCATGGACGCTACATCTCGCGTCCACAGTGCGGACGGGAGTGTGTGATCTGTCAGCAGGCATACGCCTGCTGACAGTACACATATAGGAGTGAATGAGAGCTTTCACACCGCGTGCGCCCTATTATAAACATAGGGGCCGCGGTCAGCATGCTCACACTTGCAGATGCATCTGCAAAACGCTGCAGATCCATCTGCAAGTGTGAAGCCAGCCTAAAATGCCTTAAAGCATTCTCTCTTTCATTATTCTTGCATTTTGCAAATATAAATAATTATGATAATCGTAACTGACCTAAGAAGGGAAATGTTTATTCTGATTTCATATCAGATAGTGAGAAAACATGTATATATGTCTTTTTATATAGTGTATGTAAACTTTTGGTTTCAACCGTAGTTTTGACAATACTTTATTGATATAGTCAGGTGCAGATTACAGCCATTTTTGAGGCTTCCTGCACATGGTAGCACAAAACCCACGAATAAACTATATGACTACAATGAGTGGATAAAATGTCAGTGGTCTTTTTATTAAGAGTTACTGGTATAAATAATAAATCGATCAACTTCAATAAATAAATACCGTATTTTTTACTTTATAAAATGCACCGGATTATAAAACGCATCCCAAATTTGGTGAAGACAAACAGAAAAAAACAATTTTTAAAGTTAAATAAGGTCTGTCTTATAATGCCAGTGTCTGGCTTACAATCAGTATATATGTTCCTCATCCTTGTATATAAATAAATATTTATGTTTAATATTTGGAGTTGCTGGCTCCGCAGCTGCACTTAGCACCCTCATCGCCCCAGGTGGTCTGAAGTTGAGATGGTGTCCACCCACTTAGAAGTGGGATAGGAAGGACAAGGAGGACAGGGATGTCAGCGTAGGACTCATCAGATCTAGGGTCACCGTGGAGTGGTTGATGAGCAAGCAGATATTGGCCAATATATGTACCAAGAACCCCAGCAAATAAAAAGATAAGAACATTGAGTTTTTTTAAAAAAACGTAAGTTTTTAAATTTTTTCCTCATATATAAACCGTTTATTAGCATGTGTACATTTTTGGTAGTAACTGAGTGCTGCAGTGAATTTTTTCTGGTTAAATATGTATATATATATAGATATATATCCCATCCCGATACCAAGCCCCCCTATCCTGGTACATGGTCCCCCATCCTGGATATGGGTCCCCACATCCTGGATATGGCTCTCTTGTTCTGCATATGGCCCCCCATCCTGGATATGGGCCCTCCGTCATGCATATGCCCCCCCCCATCCTGGATATGGGCACTCCATCCTGGATAAGTGCCCCTCATCCTGCATATGACCTTCCCATCCTGGATATGGGCCTTCAATCTTGGTTATGGCCCACTTATCCTGGTTGTGGCAACCTTATACTGGAACATGACTCCTCCTATCCTGCATATGGACCCTCATCCTGGATATGGCCCTTCATCCTGGATATGGGCCTCCATCCTGCATATGGCCCCTCCATCCTGAATATTGCCACCCATCCTAGATATGCCCCCCATCCTGGATAAGGGCCCTCCATCCTGCATATGGCTTCCCCATCCTGGATATGGGCTTTCCATCCTGGATATGACCCTCGTATCCTGGTTATGGCCCCCTTATACTGGTACATGGCTCCCCCTATCCTGCATATTGCCTCCTGTCCTGGATATGGCCCTACCATCACTCTATATGACCCCCTGTTGGCACACACAATAAAATAATAAACTGCTGATAACATACTCTCCGCCGCTCTCTGCTTACAGCATTGCTGCCATCTTCCTGTGTCTGTGCTTGGCATCTGATCATGTGACCAAGGCACACAAAGATGACATCACTGTGCTGTGCTGGTCATATGATCAGATGCCAAGCACAGACACAGGAAGGCAGTGGTGGTGATGCTGCAGGCAGGGAATGGCAGAGAATAAGTTATCAGCAGTTTATTTTTTAGTGTGTGCACCAGCAGGGGGGCATATAGAGTGTTGGGGGGTCATATCCAGGATGAAGGGGTGAGTACAGGCTCATATAACATGCACCACTCCCCTGCCCATGTTGGGCCCAGGCTTTGGGATACTCGGGTGTCAGGTTGCAAGGGTTAACATTCCTGTTGTCACAGGGAGTGGTGGCCGCGCCTGACCCCGTGTCCTGGGCATATCTTCCAAAAAAGAGAGTAATATGTACAGGGGATTATATACAGTGTTGTCGCGAGGCCACCTGTAGTTTCTGATGATGGTTCACGAGCGCCGCCACAGTCCGCCGGAGGTAGATGGTATCGCGGCTGAGTTGGTAAAGTAGGACTGGACCTCTGGGGCAGCATTACTGGATGGAAACAGCTTCATTTAAAGGAAAACAAGCAGAGTCAAAAGTCACTTTTCCTCCGGGTACTTTACTGTCTTTTGCATTAGTCGCATACAAAATTACAATTCAGCACTCCTGATGGTATGAGGACAGGTAGCTTAACGGGTGGCTGCAGGCAGATCCTAGGTGGTATGGTGGACCCTTGGTGTGGCTGCTTGCTCTATCCCCTTCTGTTCCTTTCCTGCTTCCCAGTGGTGGTGTGAAGCCTGGTGACTTGAAGCCGACCTGACCTCCTTCTTTCTCTCACCCTTGCTTCCGTCGGGTAACCCTCTGCTGGCTGGCCGCTCATTCCCTTGGCGGTGCCTGGTACCCTCTTTTGGTCTGCTCAGGTTCCACGGGAGAATTGTAGACTTCACGGGACTCCGGATTCTCTGTGGTCCTAAAGTATCCCACAGGTGCGGGCTCCGGTGCCCGGTAAGCTGTCTGGGATAAACTTCCTCAAGTTCCTCACTCCCTTCATCTGTCTGCGCCTGGAGAAGCTTTCTTTCTCTTAAGCCCTTTCTTCTTGTTCCATCTCTCCTGGTCCCTCTGCCGAGAGACCCTCTCCCCTCTCCCTCTCTCAACACAACTCCACTCTTCAAAGACCCCTCTTGTTCCCCCTAAAGGTGATTTTGTTCCCTCCCGGGTAACCTCCCACCATGTAATCTAGTGTGGGAGTGCTGGTTAATGGGTGCCACCCACCATCCTAGAGTCCACCTGCAGCTGGAGCAACTGCACCTCTTTTACGGGTGCAGTACCCCTCTGTGACGCCTGCTTGGCGGGGCACCACATCACATCTCAGCATTGGGTTCAGCACTGAGGTGATGGACAGCGTGATGCAGTGTATAATATAATAAACATAATGAGAGAGGGCACGTGACCACGGGCTGCCTCTGCAGCCCGCTCCAGCCTCCTCCAGCTCCTGGATGCCACTCCAAAGCTGCCCCGTCACTCCCCTACAGCACAGCATGTTTTCGGATTATAAGACGCACCCCCCCACTTTCCCCAAAAATTTGGGGGAACAAAAGTGCGTCAATAATAAAATAAACTGTAATAAATATGATATTCCAAACATGACCAAAATCTGCCCAATAAAGTTGGTCGATTTTACCCATCTGATAAAGCATCACATCAGTACTGTATAAAATGGAGGGGGGTAAGGGGAGTGCTTCTTCTCTTCCCGCAACTGTTAGGAATCTTAAATACCCCTTTTTTTTCTAGCTCTTTTACATTAGGCAAACAGATGACAGCAAAAATGAGCGCAACGGACAGTTAGAACCAAACCCAGTCCGTTCGCATTACCATCTTTGCACATAACTCTTTCATTGAACCAATCATGTAATTAGGACTATAATACAATAAGAAAACTATATGGATAAATACTTCAAAATGGGAAGGAAAATTGATGAGCTTGTGTCACCATGATATCCCCATGCTAAATCGCTCAGGGGATTTCTCATAATAATATGCAGTAGTACTACAATGGCAGATATATAGATTCCATAATCAGATAGGCCACAAGATTTCTTTTTCAAGATGGTACCCTAAATGAGATTGGACCCTTTAAATCAGGGCATGGCAATCAAATGTGCATACATCCATAAATAATGGGCCTTTTTGTGTTGAAGAGAATAATCCATTTCCTATCATGTATTAGGATACTGCCATTATAGTTTATGAAGCCGGAGGAGGATTAGTCTCCCAACAGCCTGTAGAACTGGTGCAGAATCACATCAGCACATCTGACACGCCTGATTATGAGATATTCATTATACCAGCTAACACCCTGATAACTACATGCAAGCATTGTTCTTCCTTTGTCATTATGCAGCTGAGCAGAGCAAGGTCACTGCAGTCCGGCATCAGACACAAATTTAATGGCGTGTGGTGATGCAATTAACCACAAATGTAATGTAAGAAACATGTAACGATGTGCTTGAAGCACAGTCATAAATTTGAGATCTTAATATCGTGTTATCTCCATAAGCTGAAAGCAGAAACGGTTGTTTTGCTAAAAGAGTCGCTCAATTAATCAACTCATTAGTAAATCTGCAATTATACTGTATGTCATCTAATTATGTATATCATTGCCCATAATCTCTATACAGTTTAGGAATTTTATATGACATATATTTAAAAAAAGCATAAAAGTCTCCTAATGACAAAAGGTTTAATCTTTATTATTGGACTATTGACAAAAATTACCCGCATACCCAGGGGCGGACTGAACAGGGGCATCCCCAGAGGTAAGACACACCAAGCTACCCCCCCTGCTCCTCAACTCGCCGCTACCACTACACCCCCCCCCCCCCACCCCCGCTCCTCTACTCAGGCTGTGCAAGGTGGACTGCCACCTGGGTTAGCAGCAGCCAGCCAGCCCCTGCGCATGCCCAATGTGAAGATGAACATTTTTCTTTCTCAACAGTTTATTATATTCTTTCTGTATCTGATATGTCTGAATGAAACAATGACAAAATAACACCGATATATACATTAATACCGATATATACATTATACATTCACTATACATTCACTACACAACTACATAATTCTGCCATACATTTAATAGATACTACCACTATATATTATCTCTACTGGCAGGTAGGGACTGAATAAAATTGCCATTAATTGATTGATTGATTCATACCACAATCAGTTATTGAATGACCTCATATAGAGTCGCAGCAAGAAAGCCCTGCCCATAGATCTTACTATATAAGCCTTCAGGACCTCGGACAGCGCACATACTATACCTACAATAGGTATAGTATGAGCGCTGCTCTCAGATGAGGCGGCGGCTTCAGTCATAAAAATGTACAGCAGCCGACAGAAGCTGGCTACTGTACATAAGATATTAAATCATTATATGCCCACCTGAGTGGGTGGTATGTCTCTAGGAGGGGTTGGTACCCCCTAGAGACAGTATAGCCACATTTAATAATAAAATTTCATCTTTTAAAACACAGATAACAGTTTGCTCATCCCTGCGATAGCTGTATTGTAACCGGATTGCTCAGGATTACACATCCTGAGCAATCCGGTTACCGGATTGCGGTTCCCTCCACACATTTATTATGAAAAATGTGTGGGACCGCAATTGCGTTCACCGAATCCGGATCTGGATGCGGTGAACGCAATTCTATTTTTAAGTGTGACCCTAGCCTTTATGACCAATTATAAAATGTGTTCAAAGTGCTGCCCACTGTGTTGGATTGTCAATGCAACCCTCTTCTCCCACTCTTGACACACTGATAGCAAAACCGCAGAAGAAATGCTAGCACAGGCTTCCAGTATCCGTTGTTTCAGATTCTGCACATCTCGTATCTTCACAGCATAGATAATTACCGTATATACTCGTGTATAAGCCGACCCGTGTATAAGCCGACCCCGCTACTTTTGCCCCCAAAATCTGGGAAAAACTATTGACTCGTGTATAAGCCGAGGGTGGACCCCAGCACAGGTATACAGCCCCCAGCAGTGTGGTATACAGGCCCCTCCGATGGTATACAGGCCTCCCCAGTGGTAGTATACAGCCCCCAGCAGTGTGGTATACAGCAGCCTCCCCAGTGGTATATACAGGCCCCAGCAGTGTTACAGCAGCCTTCCCAGGGTATATACAGCAGCAGCCCCAGGGTCTATACAGCAGCAGCCCCAGGGTATATACAGCAGCAGCCCCATGGTATATACAGCAGCAGCCCCAGGGTATATACAGCAGCAGCCCCATGGTATATACAGCAGCAGCCCGAGGTATACAGGCCCCCCCCATGCTCCGTAAACCTGTAAAGGAGGATGATTATACTTATCACTGTCCCGCTGCCGTCCCTGCTCTGCATCGCGCTCCTCCATCTGCATCGCGCTCCTCCATCTGCATCGCGCTCCTCCATCTGCATTGCGCTCCTCTATCTTCATTCACCGGCTTCCGACTTCCTGTGTTCTGCGCCGACAATGACGTCATTGTCGGCGCTGACAGGAAGCCGGAAGATGGAGGAGCGCGATGCAGATGGAGGAGCGCGATGCAGAGCGGGGACGGCAGCGGGACAGTGATAAGTATAATCATCTTCCTTTACAGGTTTACGGAGCATGGGGGGGGCCTGTATACTGATGGGGGGCCTGTATACCTCTGGGGGGGGGGGCGCCCGTGTAGTGACTCGCGTATAAGCCGAGGGGGTAACTTTTCAGCCCAATTTTTGGGCTGAAAAACTCGGCTTATACGCGAGTATATACGGTACCTTCAGATGAGAGATGAGGCAAACTTTTTTGTGAATGGTGAAGTTAACAAACAAAACCAGCGCTATTGGTCTGACACTAACCCACAGTGAATAGATGTCTCCAAGAAGGTTGGAACACAAAAATTGATGTAATGGTGTGGTATATGAGGCACAAAGATAGTGGGGCCATTCTTTATCAATGGAAACCTCAATGCCACTGGATATCTAAAATTGCTACATGATTCAGATCATGACCCTCTTCCCATGTAAAAAAAATAAATTTGGATCCAAAATGGCCGACTTCAAAATGGCCACCACGGTCACCACTCATCTGGAAACATTTTCCCCTCCCATATACTAATGTGCCACAAACAGGAAGTTGATATCACCAACCATTCCCATTTTATTTAGGTGGATCCATATAAATGGCCCACCCTGTGTATATATCTGGGCACTGAATGTTACGCTTTCTCTGGCTATGACTCTGTATATAAGACTCTGGTTGTGGTGCTGAAAATGGAGGTACTTTCTTGCTGCAACTCTACAGGGCCCACCCTGTATATACTGCCCAATATACAATGCACTCATACTCTGTGCTTACATGTGCAGCCTCAAAAATACAGAGTTCTAAATTGCAGTGAGAGTATATTGCAACTGTCACATATTTGCCACCTAATCTGAATTTCCAGAGACACCTGGGCCAAAAGGGGTGTTCTGGGATGGACCCTTACTGTGAGAGATAGGCGTGTTCCTGTGAATTAAAGGAAAGGGTCAGGGTTGAGCTTAAATATCCCAAAAATGTTGCCAGGCAGTTAAAGAAGAACCCCAGATAATGGGATCAGCTGGGAGCCAGCCAAAAAGTATTCCCATATAGTATCCAATATCTGCCAAAGTGCTACTAAATAACATAGGTCCCAGTCAAAGAGTGACCATATGTTACTAGAGAGTGCCCCTGTATTCAGCTTCCTAGCAAGAAATTGTCAATTTTATGACAGTGCTGCCATGTTGTATTGCAATGGTCGTAAGTGCTTGGGGTACTCGACCATCCAGGGTCAGTCAAATGGTTGTCAATGTGGCAATCCTAGTGGTCGTGGCCCTGACCGAGCATGTAAAGGGACTATTTACAGGGAATTAAAGTTTATATCGTGACGCTACCTGTGGTGTCTGGTCAGGGGATGCCCAGCGCTGCTTGTGTAGGTTCCCAGGGGATAGATGTTGTGCCCCTTGGATGCAGTGTGGTGAAATGTGGAGATGATGGGAGAAGAAGGGGTGCAGGGAGGTGCAGAAGGAGTCATGCAGTTTTTACCAGGTTCTTTACTTGCAGCTTAGTTCAGTGCAGACCCAGCCTGAGGGAACTGTGCTCTTCCAGTGTATGGCTTGGTCAGCCCTCAGATAGTCCAGGAACAATCTGCTGAAACACCCTTCATAAGCTTTTCATTGCTCCCCTTTCTGCGCTGATTTTCTCCCCTTCTCCTGTTCTGCACCTTCGTACTACTAGTCCAAGGCAGGTGACTGCAGGCCCTGTCGATTGACGGCCTGGCATGTCCTCTTGACCTTCTGTAGTTGCTGTGCCCGGGAGTGTACACAGGGTCGGCTACTTCCCGTGCAGTCTAGTAGCCTCTGGTTTCCTGGCTTGAATTTACAGTTTCACACCAGATTGGGGCCGGTCCCCTCATGCAGTTAGATCCTCTACCAATGACCTGAAGAGTGGTTGTAGATTCGGGGTCCCTCTGGCCAGGGTTCTGTGGCGAGGTACCCACTGGTCCCACTCAGCCCCAGTTGTAGCCTCCCTTAGAACTCCATATTGCTCTGATGTTGCTCCTTCGCTTCTCACTTACAGACTAACTAACTCTTCCCTCCACCCCTTAAACTAACTCCTCCCTCCAGCCTGGAGATTGGCTGCTCATGTATGAGCCTCTTCGACCCAGAATTTCCCTAGCCTGAAGTTTGGAATGGTGTTGGATGTGAGTTGGTGTGTCACAGGTTTGTGTCCCTTGCTTGAGAATGAACCAGTTGTTTCAAAACGTCGCTGTGTGACAGACATGGAATAAAGTAACTTGCATTGATTGAACCACCCGTCTGGAGGCGCTGTCTTTTCTACTGAATATTTCATGTGAGTAACCAGGTTGGACTCCCTGGACTGAGACGTGCGGCCCATCTTTGGGGTAGTAGAGCTTTTTTCAAAAGAAGTGATACCCATATGCACCAGGGTGCTGTGAACCATTGTATTTGAGATACGAGGTTTGTGTCCTTGTCCTTACCTGAGAGCAATGGTACCACACCTGTGGATTAGGTGCAGTATCACTGTGGCGACCAAGAGGCAGGGGTGCCACAGTATCACAGCTAAGGAGTATCCTTACACACAGTAGCCAAGCAGTGCCTACATATAAAGCCCCAACCAGAGTGACCCCATAAAATAGGGACAGCTGGGAGAATGATGATACTTAGTGCCTAGTGATGAGCGAGTAGTAAGATATTCGGGTTCGGATAGTTCTAACTGAATACTTTGAACGAGCAATGAGTACCAATGCCAATGAAGTCAATGGGGAACACGCTTGGATTCGAATATTAAATCTGTTCAAAGTATTCTATTAAAGCTATCCGATCCCGAATATCTTACTACTCACTCATCATTACTAGTGTTTTATCCAGAGAATGATGGAAGAAGCTGCACATAGACTACTCACATTTAGAGCACCAGCCAGAGTGACCCTAACATTATCACTATGCTGCACCAGTCATTGGGGGACTTCAAAGAATAGGGACATCTGGGAGAGCTGTGATACTTAGTACCTCAGCCAGAAAATATGTTTATCTAGAATCCTATACAGTGAAAATCTGCAAAATAACACAGCCAAAAGGAGATCTGATATAGAGTGCCACCATATATAGCCAAGAAAATGCCCTATTTCCCAGTGTCACATACAGAAGTGGCTAACTTTGCCATCTCATCCATTGAGCGCTGCCATATAATGCCACAGCTAGTGAACATCCTCATTTTCAGACCCCATGGGTGTAGCTAGGAGATCATCCCAGTGGGGGGTGAAATATCTGAGTGGCACCTATACAGGTAACCATGTTTACAATTTTAGTGGCAGACTCTTATTGCAGATATAGGGGGTATCTCAGCAGATAACTGTGCTGCTATTGAAATAAATCTCTATACGAAGACCAACACTGATATTACAACAAAACAGTGACCTCATAGTGGTCAGTGCCGGTCCTGAAGATCAGATAAAGAGATTACTTTACAGATAGTGACTTACAAGTGATGTTCTTCCTGATGGAGTAATTTTTTTTCTCCTGACTTTTCCATCTGACCCAGACCGCCATGACTATCTCTTTCAGTCGCAATTTGTTTTCAGAGTTTTCAAAAAAGACACAATTTATATTTGCAGCACCCTCCCCAACTATTCACAATCTGCACAAACTCCTTATCCTACTGTCACACCAATACTGAACCACTGCTGATATATGTGTCCCTGTTATTGGAACTGCTTTGTGGCACAAAAACAGCGCTTCTCTTACTGCTCCATATAATATTGCACAACACTGTGCCTCTTACAAAGTAAAAAGCCTCCTTTATGCCCTCCAAATGGTATAAGTAGCCTCTAGAAAATACCAATGCCCTGTGCAAGTGCCCTAGCAAACAGTGCCCACATTTTGTCCTACTAATCAAAAATGTCTCCTGTATGCTCCTTTGATGATCATAATACCACAATACCTTGAACTCCTATAACAATAATGCTTCTGAAGTTCCCACTTACCATTTAATAATGTCCCTTGAGTCCCACATGTACAATAACAATGATCTCTCATTTCCCCCCCAATGTACAAGTATAATAAGCCCTGGGTCCTCCCATGTGCAGTAATGTCTCCTACGTCTCCCACGTCTCCCCATATATAATATATCTCCCTTATACAAAGAATGATTCCCCCACACTTCCCCTATACAAAGTGTGATGTTCCCATAGCTCCCCTATGCACAGTATAACACCCCCACAGCTCCCTAATATGGAGTATGATGTCTCTACAGCTAACCATATGAACAGTAAAATGCCCCCACAGCTCCCTTAAACAAAGTATGATTTGCCAACAGTAGCCCTATACACGGTATGTGTCACGCTTGGACTAAGGGGATGTCCTGCAACAGTGCGTGACAGTGGCGCACGGACCAACGATGTCCGGTGCGCAACAACAAAAAAACATCAGACAAGTGAACACCAAAGGGATAAATACAATGGAAGGCCCTGCTCATAGGGAACGGGGGACAGGTGACCTCCTGCGCTCAGCTGCGGCTGTGTCCTGATCTCCCTACCATCCCTATACAAGTTCTTTCACCTCGTCGCCGAGCAGGAAACCTAAGCCCTCCACTGGCCCTGATGTTAACCCTCACTAGGGAAGGACGGCAGGAGCACTAGCCCCATCCACTACAATAAAGAGATATGAGGGAAGGGGAATACAGACAAAGGACAACAGGACAGCTACTTCACATCTGCTGACACCTCACCAGACAGCAGACGGCTTGACAACAAGAGGTTCTCCACAGAGCTCCTTACACCTCAGGAGCTTGGCCAGGAATGAAGTTCAATCTCCAGCAAAGCATGCTGGAACCCTATGATCCTATAAAAGCAGAGGTAATCACAGAGAGGCTACACCTCGACAAAGCCCAGCACGCTTGCTGGCAACAGAGACTAACATTAACTCCTCCAGTGCCAAAGGAAAAGGACATGTTTAATGTGAAGTCTCAATTCAGACATGAGACTTAGGTCCAAAGCAGTCACAAGTTTCCTATGAAAAGGGAGACCATCGTGACAGTATGATGTCCTCTCAGCTCCCTGTACACAGTATGATAACCCTCAAAACCCCCTATACATAGTATAATGCCCCCTAAAACTGTATAATGCACCTCACACTGAATGAGAGCCCTGACAGCAATACCTAAAGAGCACAATGCCCTAAAAGCCTCCTATACATAGTATAATATCCAAATATACACAATTTAATGCTCTAAGAGAAGTTCTCAAACAATATCATGCCCTACACAATATTATACCGAACCCCTCTATACACAGTAAAATTCTCCAACACTAGTCCTCCTAAAGTATAATGTCCCCAATAGCACCCTTTACCCAATATAATGCGCATACACACATAGTAATACCCCTCACACTATATAATAGCCCTCATTGTAGGCCCCATACCATATGATGCCCCTACAGTCCCTTTACAAGTACTATTAAAATATGACATCATCACATTACTCTGCCCCCACGGGACTCACCCAATGTGCCCCCTCTGCCCTAGTGACTGCACTACCATTAGCATACGTCAACCTGAGAGAACCCTCCCAAAAATCCCTTAGAAAATGATCTTTAGAGCAGTGTCTGAGACAAAGCATTGGTACGTAGCACTTATGTCAAAAGGTACCCCTGTATGGTTTCCCAGCCCATGTTGTATTATGATGCCTCTAATGATATTTCTTAATGTTGGGCAAAAATGTAATAATAAAATTATATTTTGTGATTTTGTGGTATTTTGAAGTAAATAATAAATAAAACTATGTTTTTTTATTTCTACATTTTTTATTCCAAATTAATGTCAATGCAAAAGTCACCAAATTGGTCAACTAATAGAAAAAAAATATGCAATATTATTCTCTGGCTGTTTAGAAACTGAATTTAAAAAAAGTCACGATTATCTGCTCATAAATTTTACAAATCATTTAGAATTCTGAATAACACAACCCTCACCCCTCGAAAGAAGCGTATTACCATACTCGGATCCATACTCACCTATTTCCTGTCTAAAACGTCTGATCAGAAAATGTATGATCTAAACATTTACTATTTAAATACATTTGACGATAGAGAGAATTCTTTTAATAATCCTATTATTTTTTACTTTTTCCAATCATTTTATTCTTTCTTTCTTATTCTTATTTCTTTCTCTATCCGATATAATGGTTTTAGTCAATTAAAGGAAATCACATTTTTCTCGCTTAAACAGTACCAACAACGGAGAGCCTGCAAAAGGAGAAAAAAACAGACCTGGGATCTTTTGAAGGCAGCTTTTTTTTTTTTTAATGATGACCCTTGGCATGTTCACCCACTTGGGATAGCTGCGAAACGAGTGTGATGAAAATTAGTCTATTCTCATTTCAAACAGAATTTTGCTGGAGTTCTGATCAGAGCATCAGCATGCAGTCCACAGAGACAACACACACTACTTGATTCGCTCAACAGCCCCCCTCTCCTGGTAATTGTGCCATGAACATACAGTGACAAGAGTATAGGATGTGAGGGGTCTCGCTGGATGTACTTAGGCTCTTATTCTCTGTTTAAAGATTTAAACCATCAGGGTATGGTACGGCTTGTTTGATGTGCAATGAACATGGATCTTGGGTGTAGAGAAAGGGGAAAAGGGCTTCACCAGAAGGCAATCATCTTTCACAGTCACAGTAAGACAGGGACAGGTGGAAAAAATCTTAGCTTCAATGTAGACTTTAAGGGAAGTTAGATGAAAGCCAGGGTGAAGTAGGGGACAGGTCTCGCTGAGAGGCACAACTTGTACAATGGGACAGCAAGATGCTTAACAATTCAGAAAACCATTTAACTGCAGCGCTTCATTAAATCACCAGCATGGGACACATTCTACAATATTGTCAATGTTGGTTATTATGTGACACTAAGTTTAAACTCAGCCTATGGCTTATTTCTTAAGAAGTTGAGTGAATAATTAAACAAATGCTTCCCCCCCCCATCGTACGAGATTGCGGTTGACTTTTACATGTGTCTCATTTCCTTGCAAAATCTTTCATGAACTTTGTGTACTTTTCTCTTTGAAGATATCAGTTCTTTCGTTACATATTTAAAACCAAGGATCAGACCAGATGTCACCCACCGAGCAATCGCATTAGGGTAACTCCATTTTTCTATGTCCTTGTCTGGTGCCTTGTGTATAGTCCCGAAAATTAATGTATCCGTCATATGTTAATAACGGGGCCCTTTTAAGAGTGATGAGCTGTCTACCAGATTATGTATCCTTGTCTATGCCTATATCTGCTTACTGTCTGGGACAATGGCCCTGCCATTATCCAAACCCATGAATGGAAATTTCATGTAACAACAGTATGCTTCAAATGGCTTCCTCTGGGTCGTCTATTTATAGTTGTATTGTTATGACTCTGACCTCTCATGGGAAGGTCCACATTTAAACACATATATCTTCCCATTTTTTCTCTTTTCCCTTAAGTGAACAGGACATATAGTAACCAGGTGCAATGCAGTGAGAAATGAATAAGGAATGCAATAAGAGCAAGCCCAGGAGACCAAGAGTTTTGCAGCTGTGGAAAGGCCATTTCATTCCCAACTTTGACAAAGTATTGTCACATAAGAGAACTACTGGGATCAAGAACATGTCACCAATAAGCACAAACTATGTCATATCATGCTTTAATTATTTTGGAAAGTAAGGTGAAAATTTTAAAATTGGCAAATTATATATTTGTAGAAGTGATGGTAAGTAGTAGAGATGATTGATCAATTAGATGCATATTTAATTTGTTTCCAATTTTGGAATTTTTGCTTAACCTGTCAAAAATCAAGTAATGTGTTTCATGCAAATTGCAAAACATGGCTGCGAATAATTTACACAATGCAGAAGAGGCAAACTTGCAGAATGAATGTCCGGAAGTCGTCGGCTGGACTGCCGTGCTTGGTATCAATTGACATGGTTTGTGGGCCAGTGAGCATGGCTGGGCGGTTTCTTCTGCTAACCAAATGAGTGTTAATTTTTAAGTCCATGCGGTCATGGAGCTGATTATAATAGAAGTGGGGATCTGGGGATAAGACCCTCAGGTGGGGTGGGTGCAGGAGGGTGAAGCCCCTTTTGCATACTTAAAGCTTACCAGGGACCATGACCAATTTAGTTGGTGGGTGTGGCAGGGTGGCTGTCTGCACACTAAATTAGATAATGCCCCCCCTGTAACCCACCCATGCCTAGAGGTCTTACCCCCAGACCCCGATTCTATTATAATCAGCTCCACGACCATGTGTACTTAAAAGCTAAAACATTTGTTCCCTCGGTGAAACATCAATCCACTCCCACCAATGGCAAACCATGCCTACCACCTAAGCCTCTCACACCCCTCAATTTCTGGCCGTTTAATCTGTACGTTTGCCACAGAAGATTGCATCCTCTAAAAAAGGCTCACAAATAAACTGAGTAGAGCAATCAATAAGAGTATAATCTTTGGCACTTCCTCAAGGAAGGTGTAGCAGAGGAAATCTACAGTGGCTTTCGGATCATGAACAGGACAACTCTGGCTGTTCAACCACTTCAGACCTTTCATGTGGGTGTCAGGAGACATGAATGAGGCTGTAGAGGGCACTCACAGAAGGTCACAGTATCTGGCCAAACAGCCAAAATCCTAAAATATGTCACTGTCCCTTTAAGAATTCAATAATAATGTATAATCTGGCACACCAAAAAGAGCCCAAGAAATTCATGTATCTGTATACAGATTAGACGTGTACAGTGTCTAATTGCAGTAACACCATATAGCACAAGGCTGTATTCAGTCATTTACGTCACAAGAAGAAGACTACGGTCGAAACGTTTGACAAATCTATATAATTTACTGCTGATAAAACATATGACACTGGTCTGAAAACCATTAATAAAAGAATATTTTTTCTGCATGAATTTCTTGGACTCTTTTTGGTGTGCCAGATTATACATTATTATTGAATTCTAAAAATTTCTGAGCACCCTGTAGATTGTGAGCCAACCTTCACTGATTGACTGGCCCTTTAAGAGGCATTTCTTAGTGAGAGGTGGAGGTCACTAGGACACAGCTGATCTCTTATCTTCAGCTGTCTATTTAACCCCTTGACTCCCAGGATGCACTGCTGGTGATAGCTTGTCTGGTGTTGGAGGATGCTTCCTAAATCAGCAGTGCATCCAGGGCTTTCTGTTGGATTGCTGTTTGGATCTTCATAAGCTAAAGGTTTCTCCCTTCCCTCTTTGTTTGTTTCCCTAGTGTGTTTCTATAGTAGTTAGCTGGGTTGACTAGTGTTGACCCGCTCTGATCCCTGTGTAGTCTTAGTTCAGGGATAGCAGGCCAGGTATCCGGCTCGGCTACAGTTGCGGATACTAGATAGGGTCATTAGGGAAGCCAGGTGTCAGCGCTAGTTTATCTAGGGGTCACCATCTCCCCTTTGCCTTTAGAATCAGGAACTCTTTCCCCCCCCCCCTCGTCGTCCTGCGCTAGGTGTCTCCCTACACCCAACGTGACAGGACCTCCGGGTGCTAGCCGCACAGGGGAAAGAGACTTAATGTACAGAAGATAAGATGAAGAGGCAGCAGTCCACATCTATTCATTATCCAAGCTTTATTAAAAAGTTTAAAAGCGTAGTCAGAGAGGTGCTCTGTGGAGGGGGCAACAGTCTGTTTCGTCTCTTTTGGCACTTCATCCAGCTGCTTGAAGGTGCAAAACAGACTGTCGTCCTCTCAACTCATCGCCTCCCTGAATATGCTTTTAAACTTGTAATAAAGCTTGGATAATGAACGGATGTGGCATGCCACCTCTTCATCTTATCTTCTGTATCACCAATAAACTGACTTGAACAGCTCATCTCACAGCGAATACTTGCATCCATATTGTAACTGCCCCGCGGTCCAGCGCCTCCGCCCTGCACCCTGCTCGTCCCTCTTCCCGTGCAGTTACCCTTCCTTCCCGGTTCCGGGGTCGGGGTTCCAGGTTACAGGTCGTCCGCAGGCGATCCCGGGGTTCCGGGGTGCTCCATCGCACACCTGCTGCTCAGACTGTCGCTCCCTGACTGCTGCCCTGCTCTGCTTCCCCTCAGTGTGTTCACTAGGGGGCGGGGCCGCTCTCTCTGCTACCTTTATTGGGCCAGCTGCCAATTAGGCTGCCCCGCCTCTCGGCCAGTCCCTGTAGGGCAGCAGGTATATAAAGTGTGCACTTGCTTCTGGACCTTGCCGGGGCAACTTCATTCATCCTGAAGTTGCCGGTCCTGGTCCTATTGTATGCTGTGATTCTGCAGTATTTAACATACATCTGTTTGTTCTTGTTGCAGGTGTGCATTTACTCTTAGACCTTGCCGGCCCTCTTCATTCATCCTGAAGTTGCCGGTCCTGGTCCTATTGTATGCTGTGATTCTGCAGTATTTAACATACATCTGTTTGTTCTTGTTGCAGTGTCGCTGTTCTGCCTTCGTGTTGCTCCGTGCTGCGTCACTACCTTTCCTCCGGACCGTCCTTGTGTGGTTTCCCTGGACTTCCCCGGACCGGACTCCGTGGTGCTCGCAATTCTCCGTACTGTTTCCGTGCAGCTCCTCTGCCGCTTATCCGGATCTCTCCGTGTTCCTGGATCTCCCTGCGTTCCTAGTTCCCCGTGCTCCTGGTGCTCTGTATTCACGGTTCTCGTTTCGTATTGTATTCCCGGGTGCTGTTTCATTACCACGTCGCCTGGGGTCGGTTGAACACTTGTGTCCGTAGCATTGGCCCCTTCGAGGCTGATCCCGGCGGTATCCCTGTATAGGGGTCAAGCGCTCCGGGGTCTCCCTCGCTGGGTCTCCAGTGTTGCGGCCTTGTGGCCCTCTCCAGGGGCGTGTAGTTCTGTGTTTTTGTTGTCTGTAATAAACCCGTTAACTCTACGGTACGTGTCTGCCTCTCTATCACCCGGTGTCAGCATCCGCTTTACGCGGTCCAGTGGGTCCACGTGTGTAGTCCGTCAGTGGGACGTGACAGATTTTGCCCCGGCCATGGACCCCGCTGACGCTAGGTTTGATGCCCAGAGAGAGCTTGCCGGACTCCGCCAGAGTCATGACCAAATCGCGTCATTTGTCCAGTCCTTGGAGGCCCGTTTAGGGTCTCTCCCTGCCTCTGACCCCTCTCTCTCCTCCCAGGTGTTTCGTATCCACCAGGAATTGGACCACCAGAGGGAGATGCAGACCCGGTTGCTGTCCTTCATGTCCTCCGTTGACGACCGACTCATCAGCTTACAGAGAACGACAGACGCCTCGGGTTCCGTCTCCGCCTCATCCTCCGGACTCCCGGCTGGTGCTGCATCTCATCCACGGCTGTGCCAGCCTACCAGGTACTCCGGGGACCCTAAGGCTTGTCGGGGGTTTATTAACCAATGCCAACTCCATTTCCGGTTGTTACCCCACCAATTCCTGACGGATGAGGCAAGGGTGGCATTTCTGGCTTCTCACCTCGAGGGAGAGGCACTGGCATGGTTTAACCCCTTGCTTGAGAGAGAGGACCCCATTGTGTCGAACCTACAAGCCTTCCTGGATACGTTCCGTAGGACCTTTGACGAGCCCGGACGGGTAGCCTCCGCCACAGAGGCCCTCTTCACCCTACAGCAAGGTAACCTGTCTGTTGGTCAGTACGCTATCCGGTTTCGTACCCTAGCCTCCGAGCTCCGCTGGACGGATGAGCCCCTGATCGGTGTCTTCCGCCGGGGATTATCCAGTCGCATCAAGGACGAACTGGCTGTTCGGGATTTACCCAACTCCCTGGAGGAGCTCATTACCCTGGCTGTCCGGATCGATCGCCGCCTTCAGGAGCGGTCCAAGGAGCGGACACTGGAGAGGACTCAGGAGAGGCGATCTCCCCGTCTGGCTCCCACATTCCAGCGACCCCTTCTTCCTGCACCCTCGGCATCCCAAGCGGGCCACGAGTCCATGGAGGTTGATCGCACCCGTTTGAGTACCCAGACGAGAGAGGAGAGGATTACCCGGGGTCTGTGCCTTTACTGCGGAGGATCCGGTCACTTCTGTCGGCAGTGCCCCAAGCGGCCGGAAAACTCCTCCGTCTAGGTCAGGTAAGAGAGGCCAACCTAGGCGAGGGTGATTCCTCTCAACCTCTTACAATCTCTATCCAGGTGAAGGTCGGCAGTCTACGCCATTCGGAGATGGCATATCTGGATTCCGGGTCGGCTGGCAACTTCGTACAGCAGGAGACGGCCCAGCGCCTGGGTATACCCATCCATCCTCTACAGCATCCACGCACCATCACTGCCGTTGATGGAAGACCTCTACGGGATTCGGTAACAAGCATCACAGGTGAAGTGGAGATACAAGTGGGAGCTCTGCACACGGAGCGTCTCACCTTCTATGTTCTGCCGTCCCTTTCCCCTCCCTTCCTGCTGGGCTTGCCATGGCTTCGCGTACATGAACCCGTGCTGGATTGGCGAACCGGTGAAGTCTTGCGGTGGGGCCCGAATTGCCACAGTCGATGTCTTCGTCCCGTAAGCCCCGCTCGGATGCCTCCCTCTCCGGCAGCCTTACCCGGTCTGCCGTCAGCCTACTGGTCCTATGCGGACGTCTTCGACAAGAAAGAAGCCGAGACGTTACCTCCTCATAGGCCGTACGACTGTCCCATCGATCTGGTCCCCGGGGTCTCACTCCCCAAGGGGCGCATCTACCCGCTGAACCCGCCCGAGACTCAGGCCATGGCAGAATATATTAGGGATAACCTAGCACGAGGATTCATTCAGAAGTCTTCTTCACCCGCCGGAGCGGGTTTCTTCTTCGTAAAGAAGAAGGACGGGTCTCTCCGACCGTGTATCGATTACCGGGGACTCAACGCCATAACGGTGAAGAACAGGTACCCGCTGCCCCTGATTCCCGAGCTCTTCGATCGGCTGCGGGGATCTCGGATCTTCACCAAGCTGGATCTACGGGGTGCGTACAATCTCGTCCGAATCCGAGCAGGCGATGAATGGAAAACCGCCTTCAACACGCGTGATGGCCACTACGAATATAAGGTAATGCCATTCGGCTTGAGCAATGCCCCTGCTGTATTTCAAGAATTCGTAAACGATGTCTTCCGGGATCTTCTCTATGTATGTGTCGTGGTCTACCTAGACGATATCTTGGTTTTTTCCCCCGATCTGCCCACTCACAGGCGAGATGTCCGGCGGGTCCTACGCCGATTGCGGGAGAACCGACTGTACGCCAAATATGAGAAGTGTGTCTTCGAACAAACTTCCTTGCCCTTTCTAGGTTACATCGTCTCCGATACCGGACTCGAAATGGATCCAGAGAAGCTGTCCGCCGTCCTGAAGTGGCCCAGACCGGTGGGACTCAAGGCGATCCAAAGGTTCCTGGGCTTCGCCAATTACTATCGGCAGTTTATTCCTCGGTTCTCGGATGTAGTTAAACCACTCACCACATTAACCCGGAAGGGGACGCCCGCCAAGGCTTGGACCCCCGAGGCCGAGTCCGCCTTTTTAACGCTCAAGAATGCGTTTTCTTCTGCTCCTGCTCTCCACAGGCCCATGGCGGATAAGCAGTTCTTTCTGGAGGTGGACGCATCCTCCTCGGGAGCAGGAGCCGTTCTCACCCAGAAGACCTCCACGGGACGCATGGTGACGTGCGGTTTTTTCTCCAAAGCTTTTACCTCCTGTGAAAGGAATTACTCCATCGGGGACCGGGAGTTGCTGGCCATCAAGATGGCTCTGGAGGAATGGCGCCACCTCCTTGAGGGCGCAGTACACCCAGTGGTGATCTACACCGACCACAAGAATCTGGCTTATCTGCAGTCTGCTCAGAGGCTCAACCCCCGGCAGGCACGATGGTCGCTGTTCTTTGCTCGTTTTAACTTTCGTCTTCATTTCCGCCCGGCAGACAAGAATATCAAGGCAGACGCCTTGTCTCGGTCCTTTCACGTCGAAGACCAGGAGGAGGAGCCACGCCCCATCATCAGTCCATCCAGTCTCGGTATAGTAGCTCCTCTCCGACTGTCTCTTCCCCCACCAGGTAAAACACTGGTAGCCGAGGCGGATCGAGGACACGTCCTGACCTGGGGTCATTCTTCTAGAGTCGCAGGGCATGTGGGTATAACGAAGACCCTACAGTTGATAGGACGACACTACTGGTGGCCTCAGATGCGACAGGATGTTACGGACTTCGTTTCCGCATGTTCCTCTTGTGCACGTCACAAGACGCCCAAGCGACTGCCCGTCGGGCCTCTTCTCCCTCTACCGGTACCCTCTGAGCCCTGGAGGCACATCGCGATGGACTTCGTCACCGACCTCCCGGCCTCCTCCGGTAACACAGTGGTATGGGTAGTCGTGGACAGGTTTTCCAAAATGGCCCACTTCATACCATTGCCTGGCCTTCCCTCTGCACCCCGGTTAGCGGAGCTGTTCTTCCTTCATATCCTCCGCTTACATGGTCTGCCAGCCCATATCGTGTCCGATAGAGGCGTGCAATTCGTCTCCCGATTCTGGCGGTCGCTCTGCAAGAAACTCGATGTCACATTGGATTTCTCATCTGCTTATCATCCGCAATCCAATGGGCAGGTGGAACGAGTGAATCAGGTGCTGTCTGGCTACTTACGGCACTACATCAACGCCCATCATGACAACTGGGTCTCCCTGCTTCCCTGGGCAGAGTTCGCCTATAACAACCATGTCGGTGAGTCTTCGCATAACTCTCCTTTTTTCATAGTCTACGGACACCATCCAAGGATACCGACACCCGTGGCCATCTCAACCCCAAATCCAGCAGCGGAGCAGGTAGCACGTGACTTCCCCCGGATCTGGACCGAGACGCGGTCTGCCCTGGAAAAAGCATCTAGACGGATGAAAGACCATGCCGACAAACGACGTTTGGACGCCCCCCTGTTCCAGCCAGGGGATAAGGTATGGCTTTCTTCCAAGTATGTCCGTCTCAAGGTGCCGTCCTACAAATTGGGTCCTCGCTACATTGGTCCTTTTGACGTCATCCGGAGGATAAACGAGGTATGCTACCAGCTGAAATTGCCGCCTACTCTGCGTATCCATAATTCTTTCCACCGGTCTCTCCTCAAACCTCTAGTCCTCAACCGGTACTCCCAAGAGTCTGGAGCACGGCCCCCGCCGGTCTCGGCTTCGGACGTCTTCGAGGTCAGTGCCATCCTGGACATGAAGAAGAGGGGCCGTTCCACTTGGTACCTGGTTGACTGGAAGGGGTTCGGCCCTGAGGAACGGTCCTGGGAGCCGGAGGAGAACATCGATGCTCCTCGCCTCTTGCGCAGGTTTCATGCCGGCCTGGTTCCGGGGGGGCGTGGCGGGGGGAGTACTGTAACTGCCCCGCGGTCCAGCGCCTCCGCCCTGCACCCTGCTCGTCCCTCTTCCCGTGCAGTTACCCTTCCTTCCCGGTTCCGGGGTCGGGGTTCCAGGTTACAGGTCGTCCGCAGGCGATCCCGGGGTTCCGGGGTGCTCCATCGCACACCTGCTGCTCAGACTGTCGCTCCCTGACTGCTGCCCTGCTCTGCTTCCCCTCAGTGTGTTCACTAGGGGGCGGGGCCGCTCTCTCTGCTACCTTTATTGGGCCAGCTGCCAATTAGGCTGCCCCGCCTCTCGGCCAGTCCCTGTAGGGCAGCAGGTATATAAAGTGTGCACTTGCTTCTGGACCTTGCCGGGGCAACTTCATTCATCCTGAAGTTGCCGGTCCTGGTCCTATTGTATGCTGTGATTCTGCAGTATTTAACATACATCTGTTTGTTCTTGTTGCAGGTGTGCATTTACTCTTAGACCTTGCCGGCCCTCTTCATTCATCCTGAAGTTGCCGGTCCTGGTCCTATTGTATGCTGTGATTCTGCAGTATTTAACATACATCTGTTTGTTCTTGTTGCAGTGTCGCTGTTCTGCCTTCGTGTTGCTCCGTGCTGCGTCACTACCTTTCCTCCGGACCGTCCTTGTGTGGTTTCCCTGGACTTCCCCGGACCGGACTCCGTGGTGCTCGCAATTCTCCGTACTGTTTCCGTGTAGCTCCTCTGCCGCTTATCCGGATCTCTCCGTGTTCCTGGATCTCCCTGCGTTCCTAGTTTCCCCGTGCTCCTGGTGCTCTGTATTCACGGTTCTCGTTTCGTATTGTATTCCCGGGTGCTGTTTCATTACCACGTCGCCTGGGGTCGGTTGAACACTTGTGTCCGTAGCATTGGCCCCTTCGAGGCTGATCCCGGCGGTATCCCTGTATAGGGGTCAAGCGCTCCGGGGTCTCCCTCGCTGGGTCTCCAGTGTTGCGGCCTTGTGGCCCTCTCCAGGGGCGTGTAGTTCTGTGTTTTTGTTGTCTGTAATAAACCCGTTAACTCTACGGTACGTGTCTGCCTCTCTATCACCCGGTGTCAGCATCCGCTTTACGCGGTCCAGTGGGTCCACGTGTGTAGTCCGTCAGTGGGACGTGACACATATGAGTTTCCCAAGGTTTAACAGAATGCGAGGACACTGTCAACCTCCACAGGTAATCACACAAAAAAATTGAAAAAACATGAGTGTGGAGACACAGGGGTCAGTGAGTGCTCTTTTCACCTTTAGAAAGACAGCATGAACCAGGGCTCACCCCAACTGAACACCCGAACTCCTTAACCGTGGGCAGAACACTGGCAGTTTTTTGGTGAGTTTTTCTGTGCTGATTTTAAAGTCCTCTTTCGGAGAATCTAGTTTATTAAATATACATATGTCGCAAACATATGAGATAGGACTCGTGGGACATGAGGGACCGTGATGAAGGTCCACGAGCCTACGTTATTTTGGCCAAAATATCCAACTAAATCCTCACATTTTTCATCTTTAGAGTTTAGTTTTTTTTTCATCTGCAGTTCAGGTTTCGCCCTCTGGGGGCATAAGTCACTGGTGAGGCATTTAATCAGTACGGACCAGCCGACCTGCTCTGGATGTTACTAACAGGCCGAGTTCTGATACTATGCTTCACATGCACAGGAGTGACTGAGCCCTTAGGCAGCCTTGTGTCTGAATGCCACCGGTTGCTTCCTTGACAGTATGGCTGGTCGCTGGTGCCACAACCGCCCTCTAACTGTGGGTTGCAAGTGATCGTGCACCGGTATAATGACACTTGGTTTGCCTTCCAGGGGAGCTGACAATCTGCTGCTGAATGAAATGGATATTTACCTGGCAGTTTTTTGGTGAGTTTTTCTGTGCTGATTTTAATGTCCTTTTTCGGTGAATCTAGAACACTACTCAGACAACACAGAGTGAGGGAACCACAATAGTAAGACTTTATTGGATCCCCAACAGTTCACAGCATGTAACACATAAGTAAGCAAAACACAGAATATAACAGGCAACAGATTCTCACCCTTCTGCTGGCTCACCAGGGATTATAATGTTTGTGCCTTTGGGGCTTCCAGGGCCACTTACTCAAATCCAGCAGCACCCAGCTTTCGGCGGGCACCCACCAAGAGAGGAATAGCGACAAGTGTAGGAATCTAACCGAGCACAGCAAAGTCTGTAGCCAGGTAACCGAATTGTCCCAACCTTGGTTTCTTCTTTAAGTAATTCTGGTGCACCTCTAGTCAGGCCCAAAGTCCCTAGACTGAGGCCACAAAGCATAAGAATGCCTGGTTAATGAACAGACCCCCTTATATACCCAAACATTTCTTACAGGACATTGGATTCTTCAAGATTGGTAGAATAAGACTGGACTCTCATTGGCCGCACTTCAAGCCACATACATAAATCTCCATGACTCATGAGGGGGTGAGAGGGTCATGTAAGTTACATTAAATTAGCAATATTCAACTTTGGAGAATGGGGCTCCAAGCTGACTGGCAAGAACAATGGGTTAGCAAACATGAGATGGCAAACAAAAGGTCACTATGTCTGGCCAGTTTAAAAAGCTTATCCCATGCCATACATTGACAAAGTCCACAACGTCACAATGAGCAGTATAGCATTCGATAAAAACAAAACAAAATCTTTTTATTGATTTGAGAATAAAAAAAAAATGCATGTACAGACACATCCTGTCTTGAGAAAGGTGTATCTATGTAATACAGAGTTGTAATGAGTACATTAAAGATTGGACACAAATTGCACAATGTTTTAGAAATGTGGTCAATTATATTCCACTTTGCATCAGATGTAGTAGTCTTAAAAGAATTCTTTATGTTTTTAATCTCCAATAAGTAACTTATAACCAAAAGATGGATGCCTACACCTTTTCTGCTGCAAACGACAAACTATTTTCTTTATTTATATTCAATCAGAAGTGAACTATCGATGTGCCACATATGAGCAAAACTTCACACAGAGGCATAACTTAAGCTCTTGCACTTCAATGCAAAAACCAACAGGGTTCCCACTATGTGCCAATTATATTTGAGTCTGCTTGAGTGGAAGAGGAGCTTTATGGCCCCTCAACTACCAGGGTCAGTTCTACCTCTGCAATTATACCCCTGTCCTCACAAGCAAGAAAGATCATGTTTAGTAACCTATGGTTTTTTATTTTGCTTTTGAATGCATTTTAGAACTTGAGTTTTTAACTAAATATGAGTTTTTAGCTAATAAGCTTTTTTTTAATAAAATAAAATTGAAATCAAATTAATATCAAGTAAAGTGGGAGAAAAAAGTAAAACAGTGTATCATTTCCACTGATTATTTTCTTATTGGACACAGCAGCAAAAATAACTCGAACAAATGCCACTAAAATCTATGTCATTTGTCAAAATAATGCTCTGTGTCTAACATATTTTAAAAAGTACCCATAATATAAAAATGGCATACCTCATATTATTAAAATAATGTGTTATTTATCCCACACTGTGAATGCCGTAAAAAGGATATAATCGAGATAAAAGGAATAAATGTGGTTTTATCAGCGCTTCTGTAGATCTGTAGATGTTATATGGAGGGACCAAGAGAGGTGGATGGATTGAAAACAGTTTATTGGACGCGTTTCCAAGTGTTCTAAACGACTTCTTCAGCAAAAACTGGGTAACACCGGTAAAACAGGGCTTGTGCTGAAGAAGACGTGTGAAACACTTTGAAATACATCCACTAAACCAGTTTTAATGCTTCCAACTCTTCTCGTTCCTCCATACGATATCTACAGCAGTGCGAAGAAAACCACAATTATTCATTCTATCTCAATTATTCCTGACCTCTGGTCTTGTGGACTCCACAGCAGCTGTCGGTTCATCAAAACATCTCTTGAGTTGTGGTTACCACAACCACACAAGATAAGTAAATCATCCTTCCATGTCACATTTATTAACTGGATAAGACTCTATTGCACTTTCTTTAATTCCTTAGTTCCCGGTAAAAAGGATATATAATTGGTTGGATTTGTTTCCCTCCGAGAAAAGGAAAAAAGTTAATCACTATAAACTACAACCCCCCCCCCCAAAAAAAGCCGTCGCAAAGCTCCATCAACGGTAAAAGATGGAGGGATATCAGACTCAGACAATGGTGGCACAAAACAAGCTATAAAAAAGTTTAAATTGTGAATAAGTACTATAAGATCGAAAAAAATATAAACTCTATAGTCATTAGAGATGAGCGAAATTTGCCCGAACATGTTCGCCAATTTATAATTTTGCACGAACATTGCAGACACGGATTCGGGATCAGGAACCAGAACAAGAAGTCAGAGAACTCGTCTTTGTTCAGTAACTGATCAGATGAAAAAAGCTTTACTGTGTGTAAGTGATGCCTTTGTTCTACCTTCTGACTGTGTAGGATATCGTGCAGGATATGTTTCATGAGGGCAGGGGGTGTGAAGAGGTCAGAGGAGCGTCACAATCTATTTTCTTTTCCCAACACTTTCAGAATTCGAGCTGAGAGCCAATCAGGGGGAATAAAACATCCACAACTTGTAAAGACAAGGGCTTGTATCATTGGCTGACTTGTATCATTGGTTACCTAATTCACATGTCCCTCGGGATATAAGAAGCTGTCATTTGCCATTGTTGCCATTTTCAGAGTTTTGCTACTTAGGGACAGTTCTGCTGGCGCTCCGTGCTTCTCCATCCTGCTCCATCTGTACTAAATAAAACATAAGCTAGGTACTTTATCTTTTTTAGATAGAACAGGAGGGCGAGAGGATCCATCTAGACATAGGCATTTTTTGCTGAGAACAAGTGTGATTAGCAAATCTGTGTGTGTTGACAAAGTCGCGTTTTTTTGCATTCAACAAGGGATTACCAAACATTTGTGTTTCCACTAAAAGGCTTTTTTTGGCCTCAAACAAGTGATTGCCAAATCTTTGTGTTTCCCCATAAAGGATTTTTTTGGTCTCAATGGAGTCATTGCCAAATATTTGTGGGTCCCCTAAAAAGGCTTTTTTTGCTTCAACAAGTGATTGCCAAATATTTATGGTTCACCTAAAAAGGGTTTTTTGGCCTCAAGTAAGTAATTGCCAAATCTTTGTCATTAACCTAAACTGATTTTATTTGGCCTCAAACAAGTGGTTTCCAAATCTATGTGTATTAAACATGAGTGGGGAATCTTGAGGTCGTGGTGGAAAGGGGAATAGGCATGGTGGTAGGGGGAATAGACATTGCGTTCAAGGTGTATGTGGGGTAAGTGCTACTGCTAATGTTACTGAAATGTGTACTGACAAACACCAGCCCATCATATGACAAGCCAAGTGTTTACTTCGGTTACTGGACGGGGTACTTCAGTCTCTTTTATTGGCAGCAGAGCGATCCGAGTTCTGGATGAGGCCCAGAAAGAGCTTTTGCTACAGTTCATGGCAAGCTCTGCATCAAGTGAACTGAACTTTACTCTACGTCCTCCACCTCAATGGCACCCCAATTACCAATGTTTCCCTATTGTCACAAGTCTCCAACCACAAACGGACTGTGGGGAAACATAGATGGGTGATTCTGCAGAGTTGTTCACACATTCTATTACAAGGGCATCAGAGGTCTGCTCAAAATATTCACAGACTCAGTCACCAGATGTTAACCCCTGGGGGGTAGAGATAATGATAATGAGACTCAGATACCTGAGGAGCACCTGCACTCTACTGTGCATTCAGGGCAGGAAGAGGATTATGGTGACTTTCAGCACGAGTAGTGGGACAACAAACAAGATGATAATGAGGTTCGAGATCCCACTTATAATAAACTGAGAGTCACGCAGCTAAGTACCTTAGCAGTGGAGGTGGAGGAGGAAGAAGATGAGGAGATTAGGTTGCACAGAGACTTCCTGCACAGAGACTGAGTGCTGCAACAACGACAAGCACTGCATCCTCAACCACAACTCTGTCTCAGGACAGCAGCGGTCGCGGGTCTGCAGTTCTCAGAGGAGGTAAGGGTTGCCTAACCTGGATCTTTTGTAAGACTGCAAAGGATGACCCAACTCATATTATTTGCCACATTTGTAAAACAAAAATTAAAAGTAGAGGCAAAAAAAACAACAATTTGACTACAACCAGTTAACCATTTGATATGCGATGTTCCAACACAGTGCAATTCCACTCTGCACATGTTGCAGTGACGGTGCAGCAACAACAAGCCCTGAAGCTCTTTGTTATGACGTGTGGAGTGAGTCAAAGTAAGCCAAAAGTGGTGCAAATGATGCTTGCATAGTGGGCACAGATCAAGGACCTCTTCACCCTCCTGCAGTTTTGAAATGGCTACTAAGATGATTAGCACTGACAATGCAAACATCAGCATCACAATTCAGGTCATCTATGTGCTGGAGCAAACTTTGAAAAGTCTGCAGGATGAGGTGGTGGTCCCAGAAGAAGAGTACAAGGAAGAAAAGGAGGATGCGGAAATTATATCAATATCTCTAAGGTCTGCATACAAGTGCCATGGGAGGGTGGAGTTGAACACCAGAAGGGTGCTCATGGTACCAGACAAACTATTAGTGAAGGTGTAGGAGAGGACGAGAATGAAGAGCTGAATGGCACAGAACAGTCAGGGGATGAAGAAGAAATTATTCCCTTTTCTTTTGTCCGAAGTTGGCGAGAGAGGATGGAGGAAGCAAGCTCTATTGTTACCCTACCAGCTACACAACAAGGCCACATGAGCGCCTTCTTGCTGCACTATCTGCCACATGATGCCTATATTGTTAGGATTCAAATTATCGAGGACTACTAGGTTTCCACACTGGATCCATGGTACAAGAGTAAATTTAACCAGTAGCATCTCGCCCTGGACAGGGACATGTGCATGTTGGAGTATCAAAAAATGCTTGTCAACAATCTTAGGACCAGTATTCCCCAAGACAGTAGTGAGGAACTTAGTACTCATCACAGATCTGCACTTCCAACCCCCGGGGAACATTCAGTCGTCAGAGCAGAAAAATTAGCAGCAGCAGTTTAAATGTCGGAAGCAAGTTCTGGGAGTCGTTTGACCAATTTTTAAAACCAGCCCATAGACCAGCAGAACTGAGTAGAAGTCTGACACATAGGGAACTACTGGAGAGGATAGTGCAGGAGTAGCTCAATATTCATGCCTGAGGGGGAAATTGGACCCATTTGCATTTTGGGCTTCAAAAATGGAGGAGTGGCATGAGCACACCTTGGAGGATTTGTCATGCCCAGTAGCCAGCGTTATCTCAGAACGCATCTTCAGCGCTGCTGGTAGTGTCCTGATGTGTGCTGCATTGATCTTGCCATTATACAATTTTTAATTCTTGGTCAATAGATACCATGTTTGTGGTATCTGGCCCTAATTTCTTTGAAATGTGGAGACTCTTTTAGAGATCTGTCTCCTGAATTTAGTAGGGCTCTCTGAGCACTATGCCTCCACCTGTCAGTGACCAAGCTGAATAATTCTTCCTGCAATATTCCATGAAACTGATATTTGTGGTAACTGAGTGTGGCACAGCATAAAATATATTAGAGCTGTTACATGAGGTCTGAGGACCTCCAGCCCAACAGGCCTACACATGTCCCTCATCCCCTGTTTCTGATCAATGTTTAATCTTCAAATGCTAGGCCAGGCAATGTTCCAGACCCTATGCCTTGAATGCAGGCTGAATCTTTGTACAACTTTTATTCTGGGTCAATTAATGCCACTTTCGTTGTGCCTTTCCCTAATTTTTTGAAATGTGGAGACTTTTCTTGGGGTCTCTTTTTTGTGTGTTTCCTGAATTAAGATGGGCACAATGCCTGCACCTGTCATTCATCTCCCTGTTCCTGAACAATGTTGAAGCTTGAAATGCTGGGCCAGGCCTTGTCCCATGCATCCATAAAGCACTATGATAAAAATGTAACTCTGGGGAATAGATGTACTTTTCCTGCTGTCTGCCCCTAATTTTAGCTGTCTTGGCAGCTTTTGGGACCCCTGAAGGGGTTTTCTATGCCTTTGGTTTTGCCTCCCTTTGAAACCAATGGGGTTTGAGAGGTTCAATGAACTAACTGTTCATCGAACTACCGTGTTTCCCCGAATATAAGACAGTGTCTTATATTAATTTTACCCCAAAAGTCCCACCCTGTCTTATATTCGGGGTATGACTTATATTAAAAAAAAAAAAAAGACAATTCTTTTTTAACCATAAAATTAACATTTCTTAACAAGCTGAACAGTATGGTACCAGTAGTCACCACAAAACAGCCCCATACAGTATGCCACTGCAGCCCCCAGCACAGTACCGTTAAAACCGCAATTCCGCCGCACAGCCGACTTGCGGCCGACTTGCGGCCGACTTGCGGCACACTTGCGGCAGGTCCCCATACAATGTACGGTACTGTATGGGACACTTGCGGCAAGGTGCGGCAAAGGTGCGGTAACCGCACCTTGCAGCAATTGTCCCATACAGTACCGTACATTGTATGGGGACCTGCCGCAAGTGTGCCGCAAGTCGTCCGCAAGTTGGCTGTGCGGCGGAATTGCGGTTTTAATGGGCAAGTCGGCAAGGAAACATCCTTACTTTTTAGGGAGGGTAATGGCAGCCTCGGGCTATGGATTCCTCCGCGGTGCAGGGCATTGTCCAGATGCTTCTTCATGCAGGAGCTTCTGGCCAATCAGCACTCGAGCCGCTGAGCCAATCAGCGCTCGAGATGCTGGGGAGCCGCTGGCCAATCAGAAGCTCCTGCCGGCAGCGGTGACGTCAGGCCGGGGCGACAGGCGCACAAGATTAACCCTATACCCTCGGGGTTACCTGCGGCACCTGAGGGCAGAAGGGAGCCCACGGGGGACAGCGGACCTGCGGCTGTACCTGAGGGCAGAGGGGAGCCCACGGAGGACAGCGGGGCCAGCGGGACAGCGGGGACACAGGTAAAACATGCAATGGGTAAAAATGGCACTTTAGCGATACCCTGTCTTATAGTCACCGAAAATAAGTCACCCTGTTTTATAATAAGGGTATGACTTATATTGGAAAATTCTGCGCCAGCCCTGCCCTGACTTATATTCGGGGGTGACTTATTTTCGGGGAAACACGGTAGTCAGTGAACCTCAGACCCTGAACTTCAAAAGGTTTGCTCATCTCTAATAGTCATAATGATGCAAAGCATGAAGAAATGCCTTAAGGGTGGAAACACACTAGACTTGCCCAACTGCCTCGCATATCACACGGACAGTGTGATTCCAGCCTAATAAAGATACCCAAAAAACAATGGTAAAATTGTTTTGTTTTTTATTTTAATTTCTCTAATGAAGAAATGTCTAAACGTTTTATTTTACATTGATGTCATGCGGTGTTCGGTGTTCCACTCTGCATTCATTTGGTGTGTTTTTTTTTATAAATTTAAGTTTATTGAGATCAATAACAAGAAAAAAAAACAGTTCAGTAAACATAGTAGTGTACAGAAGATTCAATGATGACAAATAACATGTTAAGGCATGCATAGAGAAGGGAGTATGAATTCCAGACTGCGGTCGTACTGGTGGAGGCAATGTCAACCGTTAGCTTAGAGGCGTCACCGAGCTTCATGTACTCGGTTTATCTTCGCCAGTCTGGCATAATGGTGAATATAACTGAAGTAGGAATTAAAAACTCAAAGAGACAAAGTGAGGCATGAGCGGAGGAGAGAAACAGCAGTAGGAAAGTTGAAGGGGAGAAGGGGGCAGGGATCCGGGTGGATCAATGTGGAGAACAGAGGGGCTGAACAGATATCTAGGAAAGGTCACCATGTCGCTCAATCTGTTTCCAACAGTGAGGCGTACTCGTATGAACCTTTATATTCTGACCAGTAATACCAGGTTTTAATGAACCAGTCTTGGGAATTGTGGATGATAGAGGTGAGGACTTCAAGTAATATCATCTCGTTTATTCTAGCGAACCACATAACCATCGTGGGAGGGGTATTTTTTTTCCAATGGACGTGGATACAGGCTCTGGCTGTTGTAAATAAATGATGTAGCAGTGACTTCTTGTATCATTTTGTTGGGATGTCACTGTGGTGTAAGGCTGGCTTCACACGATGGTGTGATCCGGTCCGGGGCTGTCCGGCATGAACCTGACAGCCAAATGTGCCCTCCGGTCCTGTGTGTAGCCGGATCTGTGTAATTGCAGCCGCAGCTGCTGATTTTTCAAGACCGCGGCTAGAATGGAGAATTCGGGATCCGGTAAATTGGGGAGATTTTTCTCCCCGGACACAAAAATGATGCTTGCATCATTTTTGTGTCCGGAGAGAATAATCCGAATTCCCCCGGATTCCACCACAGTGATGAAACCGCATGGCAGAGAGCTGGCATCCGGCTCCATCCGGCCCCATAGGCTACTATGGGGCCAAAAACCGGTCCAGAGCTGCCTGGTTTACACCGGACAGCCCTGGACCGGATCACACCGTGATGTGAAGCCAGCCTTAGTCAGTGGTCAGTTCAGTAACTTTATGGATTACTTTTTGTACATTCTCCCAAAACGGGGCAAGGCTTTTGCACGACCAGAAGATATGTAACAGGCTACCCTCCTCTTCGCCGCACCCCCAGCATATAGGGCTCACATCTGGGAAGATGGAGTGTAGTCTGGTTGGAACCCTATACCATCTAGAAAGAAACTTGAAACTCGCTTCCTGTATACGAGAGGAAATGGACGATCAGTGCGTCAACGTACATATCTTTTCACATTGACTCTCTGAAAACTGGAGTTGAAGGTCTTCCTCCCTCTGTGATTGGTATATAAGTTTAGTGCTTTCCAAAGGCGCATTAATTAAATGGTAAGCTCTAGAGAGAGTTTGTCTAATTGGGCCCGTATCTAGGCAGTCTTCCTCAAAGGGTGTCGTAGGTCCTGAGAAGTGCATCGTGGGAGGCAAGGATTTTAGGAAGTGGGTCAACTGGTTTGTTCTCCATAATTTGAGTGCACGGGGTGCTTGGGATTTCATGAGTTCCTCCCTCGTCGGCCAGGTGTTCCCTTTGCTAAAGTGTAGTACCCTATAATAGCCGCTCATGTGAACCTGCGAGAAACTGGGTCCTCTAACCCCGGAAAGAAGAGGTTTTCCCAAAATCGGGAACAGTGAAGATGATTGGGGCAGTATGTGAGATCTAATGAATGGGTTATCACAGCATGCCAGGGTTGCTACTATTGTGGGGTGATCCCTCAATTGCCTCACTATGCCGGAACCCACCCACGGGATGCCCTATAATGGGACGTCTGTAAAGTCCTGTTCCACTTCTACCCAAGCTTTTATCTCACTGTTCCTGCACCAATCCAGAATTCTGGAGAGATGAGCAGCAAAGTAATAGGACCTGAAGTTAGGAAGGGCTATCCCTCCGGCGGGTTTGGAGCGGAACAGTATTGTTTTGCTGATTCGTGATGGTTTGTCTCCCCAGATAAATTTGAATTGAGTTAACATGAGGCTTTTGAAAAAGGATTAAGGAACCGTGATCGGGAGAGCTTGAATGATATACAAAATCCGCAGGAGGATATTCATTTTAAAGATTGCAATTCTCCCAAACCACGTAAAAGCACTCCTCTTCCCTTTTGAACAGTCATTCTGGATCACCTGTAGCAGTTTCGAAAAATTATGGGAGTAAGTTAGGCAGGTATCTTTTGGGAGTGCAATGCCTAGGTACTTAATCAAAGAGCTTGCCCAATGAAATTTATACGAGCTCTTCAACGGCGCTAAGGTACCATGAGGGATATTGATATCTAGTCCCAGTGGCGTAACTACACAGGTCGCAAGGGGTCACAATTGAGACCGGGCCTGAACTGCTTAGGGGCCCGGCGCGCCCGCCCAGTCTAGCAAACATGCATCTGGCTCCTGTCTGTGTGTCTGTCAATAAGAGCAAGCTGCTTCACCCTACAAGTAATGATGATGCTGCTGGGCTCCGCCTCTTTCAGACACTGTGTCTGTGATGTCTCTTCACTGCCACTGACTGATTGATTCCCGGGCCTTGCAGGAGGAGAAAGAAGTGAAAGTGAAATTGTCACCGTCACTCTGAAGATTTTTGCTGGACAGGGCAGCAGTAGCTAGCAGGTGGGGGGGAGGGGCCAGGGCAGCAGTGCCACTGTCTGTGTGCCAGGCTGCCAGCCAGGATGTGTGAGTGTGACCAGCAGGTGAGGGGGGCCCCATTTGAAAGTTCGCACCTGGGCCCATAACTTTGTAATTACGCCACTGTCTAGTGCCTCCGATTTATAAGGTTGATTTTAAAATTGGATTGACTCCCATATAGTTCAAATTCTGTCATGACGTTTGGCAAAGAGGAGAGAGGGTTACTGATGAAGAATAGTAAATCATCGGCGTAGGCTGCAATTTTATACGGTGCACCCTTAATCATGGGGCCCGGTATGTCCTTATTAGCACTAATTCTCTGAAGGAACGGTTCCAGCGAGAGTGTGAAAATTAGGGGGGAAAGTGGACATCCCTGTCTTGTTCCGTTGAATATAGAGAATTCCGATGAGAGGAGTCCGTTCACCTTCACTCGTGTATACTGCCGAGATCCATGCAAGCATGTTAGATCGCACGCTAATTCAACAGAGCGTCTTGAGCATAAATGTCCAATTCACTCTGTCAAATGCTTTTTCTGCGTCTGTGGAAAGCAACTACAGGGGCAGGGATTTCAATTTTGCTCTATAGATGAGGTTCAAGACCATAGTGGTATTATCTCTGGCCTCTCTGCCCCCTACGAAGCCCGCTTGGTCAGGGTGGATGAGTAACAGCAAGGAAGGAGCTAGTTTGGAGGCCAGCATTTTCGCAAATAATTTAATGTCAACGTTGAGGAGCAATATCGGTCTGTAATTTGGACATAGGATGGAGTCTTTTCCTGATGTATAGGTGACAGAAATGTGAGCCCGTAAAGATTCTACAGGCAGCCTCGTTCCCCGGGGCATGAAGTTCAGGCATGTAACTAGGTGTGAGGAGAGGGATTGTAGGAACAATCTATAATAGGAAAGTGTAAGCCTGTTGGGGCCTGGGCCCTTCCCCAGCCTAGTGTTTTTAATTGCCATTGAAAGTACTTCCTCTGAGAACGATTGTTCTAGAGCATCTGCCTCGTGCCTGGGTAGAGCAGGCATGCAAGAATCTTTGATATACCTTCAAATTCTTACTCTAAGATCAATATGTTGCGTTGCTCCTATGTCTTTATCGACTGAATAGAGTGTCTTGTAATACTGTTTAAAAGTATCTGCTATTCCTGAAAGGGTCTGGGGGTGTTGGCCTGATTGATCAATGATGGAGGGAACGTAGGTGGTTAATCTTTGGGCTCTCAGGGCTCTTGGCAGGGCTCTGCCACTTTTATTGCTGTGCTCGTAATAGTAGCGGCTGCATATGGTAAATATAGCCTTTGCTTTGTGAGTCAAGATGCATCTTATGGATTCACATCTGGCCGACAGGGTCTTCCTCAAGGCCTCAGTAGTGGCCCTCTTGTGGGTTCTCTCTAACAAATTAATCTCATTTAATAGATTAGACACTTCCTCCGCGCGTTCTCGCTTCAGTCTAACTACAAAAGGCCCCTGACCACGCACTTGTGTTCCTCCTAGACCGATCAGGAATCTGTGTCCTCGGTCATGTTGGTGACAAATAACCAGTTTAAAGTATCTTATATCTCTGCTTTTATAGTCGGGTCATCTAAGAGCAATGTATTCAACCACCAGAGGTATTGTTTTGGTCTAAACATCAGTAGGAGTATAGAGACACTGTTTTCAGAAAAGACAATGTTAATGATCTTAGCCCCGCATGATGGGAGGTATCCTGATGCCTAGTGAAGAAATATTCTATCCTTGTGTATGTGTCATGGGGGGCTGAGTAGAAGGAGAAATCCCTGTCCTTTGGGTGCAAGAGTCTCCATGAGTCTATCAGTTGGTGGTCCCGAAGACAGGACGTCACGTGTTTTGAATGGACAGTGGTGTTGAGGAGATACCTTTGGAGTTATCTAGGGTAGGGTCAAGAATCATGTTGAAATCCCCGCCCAGGATCAAGAGACCCTCCGCCAGAGGAGCCAGATGGTCTAAGTATGTGAGGAGTGCCTTGCCCTGCCACACGTTGGGAGATAGAAGAATGCCAAAGTTACCTTTTGGGAGGCGATGTGTTCTTTGACCATGAGGAAGTGGCCCTCCTCGTCTACATGGGACTCCAGGAATTCCCAAAGAATCGCCGGTGAGGTGATAATACTCGAGCCTCTGGATTTTGAGTCCGGTGAGGGGCTGTGTTACACTGTAGGGAACCTAGAGTTGGAAAGCTTGAAAGGTTTAGTCAAGCAGCAATGGGTTTCTTGAAGGAATGCTATGTCAACCTTCTTTTTACGGAGGAGATTCAGGCGGATTGACTGCTTATTTGGACTATGCAGCCCCTTCACAGTCAGTGAGCCTACCACCAATTCTGAGTGGGGGTCCGGCTCCATAGTAGTGGGGTCGGGTAGCGGATGCCTCGTTGTACTAAGTACGGTAGGGCCTTAGTATCTGGGGGGTGTACGTGGGGCTAAGGTGAGGTAAGGGAGTTGGAAGGGAGAGAACAGGATGGGAGAGAAATAAATAGAAGCAGTAATGAGTGTAAGGGGGAAGAAAGAAAGGAAGAAGAAAGAAAGAAAGAAAGAAAGAAAGAAAGAAAAGAAAGAAAGAAAGAAGAAAGAAAGAAAGAAAGAAAGAAAGAAAGAAAGAAAGAAAGAAAGAAAGAAAGAAAGATGTGTAGGAAGGCTAACAATACACCTAAGGCTGGCTTCACACCACGGCAAAATCCGATACGGGGCTGTCCAGTGTAATCCAGACAGCCCCGGACCGGATTTTGGCCCCATAGTATCCCATGAGGCTGGATAGAGCCGGATGGCAGCTATCTGCCATCCGGCTTCCATCTCTCCAGAAGAATCGGGGAGAATTTAGATTTTTCTCCCGAGCACAAAAACGTTGCTTGCAACATTTTTGTGTCCGTGGAGAGGAGAAAAATTTCCACAAATTGGCATCTCCCAGACCCTCCCGGATCCTCCTGGATCCGGGGCAATCTTGCGCTCCCTGACTTGGGAGCCTAAGGGGCCGGATTGCCCCGATCCGGGAGGATCCGGGAACTGGATACTGGCAGCTGTACACCGCTGTTATTTCAGGACCGCGGCTAGCCCTTTGCGAGCCACAGTCCTGAATCATCAGCAGCGTCAGCTACGTCCGGCTGCACACTGGACTGGAGTTTGTATTAGCCCTCCAGTTCTCTGTGCTGATCCAGTCCGGGGCGTCAGGTTATATCACACTCCGAAATCTAGGATCTTTACTAGAAGGGGGTGGAGAAGACGCCTCAAATGCAGGGTGCAGGTAGAGACATCCAGGAAGATCCACAGAGGAGAGCCGTTAAAGATGATCTGGTCGGACTTCCAGGCATCTCGTAGAATGTCTTTGTCGATGAAGCAATGAAGTCTACACAGAACATCTTTCGGCTTGGCAGGATCCATTGGGCCTCTCTTGGTGATGCGATGTACTCTGTCGAATTAGTAGTGATTCTCAGGGGCCAGACCCGTCACACTTTTGAAAAGCGACTGCACCTTGGAATGCAGGTTATCTCTACCCTTTCCCTGAGGGGGCCCCTTTATTCGAATGTTGTTTCTCCTCCCTCTATTGTCTTGGTCATCGAATAGGAGCCATTCGATGTAGCCATAAATGCATGGTATTTTGTCTCGCTGTGAGGGTGAGGATTTGATCTGAGAGGTCTTTAGGGGCTACCTTGGTTGCTGATGTCCTAGTCAACAGCTTCTTTACATCTCCTTTAATGCTGTTGATGGCCTGCTGGTGGGAAGTTTCGATTCTTTGGGCAAGGTCGATAAAGTTCTGCTTGGTAGGGAGGACTTGAATCTGGTCTTTCAGTATCTGGAGGTCTAGGGTAGCCTGCACTTGTGTGGGTGCGGTTTTTGGGGGCCCCATCTTACGAGGGGACCGCAGTGCTTGTGGAGTAGAGTTGGTAAAGTGTAGCGTGTGCAGGTCTGGTGTGGCGTCCTTAGGCGTTGGTAGTGGGGAGTGTCCTGGGAGGGGGCAGTGGACGACCTTTAAGGGGTTCCTTTGATTTTCCTTGAGGGGCCTCTAGCAGCAGGGGCTGAGTTGTGCATTGATATATTTGCATTCTGAGGCGAGGTAGCTTTTGTTGTGCTGGTCTGTATAAAATATTGCCCTATAAATTTGGAGAGCTTCGGTGTCGAATTGGGAGAAGGAGACAGTCGATCTACGTTGACAGGCCCGCATTTCCTTGGCATTCCACTGTCAGGTAGCAGTGATCTAGGAAGCCATCAGGGGTCCGTGTGGTTTGAGATGGGAGGGCTGCGAAATTATGCTGACTGGTCTGCACTTGCGTGGCGCACCATTGTAGGATGACAATTATCTAGAGAGTAGGTGGTGGGCGTCCCACGTTTACCCCATTTTTGTCTGTGCTCAGATCATACTCGTTGGGGAGGGGGGGTGCATGATTCGGGTTGCAATGACACTGGCAGTATGGAGTTATAGGGGTCTTTGTTTGATAGGCCTCTCAGCCTGAAGTGTGGGGTCCTTCCAGATTATGGGAATGCTGCTGCTGCCATCTGGGTTCCAGCCACCCCTCCCGTGTGTATACCACTTGTCGGCCCCGGGGGGCTCCGGTCACCTCTCCTGTGTTCCCCCGTCAGATTTCAGCGGCAGTGAGGAGGGAGATGGTGATGAGCCTCTAATAACAAGTCTGTTGTTAGAACTTTTTATCTTGCTGAGAGAGTATAGTCCCAGCTTATGTAGCAGTTCCTGCTCAGGTAGTGCAGAGTGGGATTGATCGGTGTAAGAGTCTGTACACACACCGCACGGTCCTTTCAGATATGTGATATAACATGCAGGTTGCGGAGACACTGCTTGAGACAGTGGCAGGTGGGAGCCACACTATAAGGGAGACTGCAGCTCAGGCAGAAGTGAGCACCCGGTCTATAGTAAGTTCGTCTTCTGGTCCTCTGCCACACAAGCAGGCAGAGACTATCGTCGGGTGCTGCAGGGACAGATGAGACTCCGCCCGGACAGAAGGGTGTGGGCTGATTAAGTCTATGCAGTCCTATACCGGCCTCTCTCTGTAATATATGGTGCTAGCTCCTGGTGGAGTGTGGAGCGTGGCCTAGCTCTGTGCCTCTCCGATGGCCACTGGGCTGCTTTTTGTGGTGATACACTGCCCTCACCCCCCCTACCCAGTCAATCTGCTTATCGGGCTCCTGTCCAAAGTAATGCCTCCTCAGCACCTAGCAGGGCTAGGGTGGACACTCAGGCCTCTCCACCGTCAGGAGTACCCCTGAGATAGAGTTCAAGTTTGAGGAGTAGATCAGATGCCCCAGTTCCCCTTTTACCAAAATTCATCCTAACAATTGCCCCAAACATTATTCAATTTAGACCACTTACTAATATGTAATATACATTACAACTTTTAGAACTTCTGCCTTGTTGCATTGCATTATAAGGACATACCCACTTGATACCCAGGATTTCTCAAAGGGCAGCACTGGCACTTTTGTCCTAAAAAAAAGGTTACCGATGGAAGAACATGCGACATTGTATCAATACAGCCACAGCACCTGGGAATGTTTCCTAGTCACACAGGACTTCCGTAAGTACAGATGAAGGCTTGATAGATTACTTTGCTCTTGCATTTTTGGGAAGCTAGCACATATATACCGTAGTATTTCTATAGAAGGTGCTGAACTTTGTGAAATCACATGACACTCCTTTAGTGGCAATTTTCAGGGCGGAAGCAGCAGTGATGTTCAAGTATAAGACATGGCTAAACATAGTCCTAGAATCCAAAGGTAAAAGCAGCAGCACACAAGATCCATAAAATCCAGGTTTCTTTATACATAGGCATGTGGTTTCAAAATAAGGCAGAATTTATAAGTTGACTTCATCCCTTACTAGATTCTTCAGGCAGGTTACAGTTATCCTTTTATTCTGTTATAACTGTAGATAAATGTTCATCAAAAATAACAATAAATCCAAACAGATGTATTGGGAGCCATTAGCTTATGGTACTTCTGACTGGTGGCTCCAATTACTGGAAAAACAGTGGGCTACAACCTCACATGAAATATGAGTCGGGGTTCAGGATCAAAAAACTGGAAAATAAATTATAGTGAAAAAAAAAGATGTTAACATTTACACTTTACAACATTAAAAAATAAATGTCAGAGTGTTGGGAAATGGTTTCAAAGAAAAACCCTCTTGTGCCAACCACATCGGTATGATCGCTGAGCCTAGGGATTGGCTGCAAGTGTCACATGCGGAAGTCACAAAGCATTCACTGATCTCAGGGAGACCAGTCCAAGAAAACACTGCGGGCAGCCGGCTAAAGCGCTCAACACAGTGAATTCCTAGGCGCATTGCCCCCTGAAAATTATGAATATGCAAATAGAGTCTGTGGAACCTTGTTTAGGAGTCTCAACCACAAGACTAGCCAGATATCCCTCCAGGGAAGGACCCAGCCAAGGGGTGGCTCCTTGCGGAGAACACCATAACCACCATATTAAGTGGCCCTTTTAGTCAATATCTAATGAAAGAGCTGGATATTGACTAAAAGGGCCACTTAATATGGTAGTTATAGTGTTCTCCGCAAGGAGCCAACCCTTGGCTGGGTCTTTCCCTGGAGGGATATCTGGCTAGTCCTGTGTTTGAGACACGCGGAAGTCATAACTTTAATACTGCAGTCTTGTCAACAAAGATTAGAAGTAGCAGTGGAGAGGCAGCTCTAGAGAGAAACAGGGAAGGTAAAGCTCATTTTTTTATTTCATCATAGAGGATATGCAGAGCCGGCTCCAAGGTCATGTGGGCCCTGGGTGAAACAGTCTCAGTGGGATCTTTTAACGCATACCATGATTCCTAATTATGATAAAGAGGCTGTGTGTTGTGTATATATATGTATATGTATATATATATCTTATATATAAAACCCGAAGGCCACTTCCGGGCAACCCAGCCAACTTCCGTGATGGCCTCTGCCCTGTGTAAAACACCGGAACCGGAAGTAGCAGACCCACGAGCGGTGAGCGCGTAGCGCTCACCGCGAGCCGCTGTCAAAACGGCACAGCGGCTCGCGGTGGGCGCTAAAGCGCCACCATTCGCCGCTATCCCGCCACCGGCCCCGCACTGAGCCCCGTCTGCGCCCATCCGCCCTCCCCCGGCATCGCCCACAGCCCTGCAGCTCACCGCCCACTCTCGCCACCGGCCCCGCACACTCCGGTGTGCGGCCGGCACCGCTCCCACTCCTGCCGCTCACTCTCCTCCATCAGGGAGCTGGCCCCTCCGGAACCGCCGCCACCACTGCTGCTGACCGCCGACAGCCCAGCTGACCGCCGACAGCCCCGGTGAGTGTTCTGCCCCACAGCCTCCGCTCCCCTCTGCTGTGCCCCCCAGCCTCCCCTCTGCTCTGCCCCCAGCCTCCCCTCTGCTCTGCCCCCCAGCCTCCCCTCTGCTCTGCCCCCCCAGCCTCCCCTCTGCTCTGCCCCCCCAGCCTCCCCTCTGCTCTGCCCCCCAGCCTCCCCTCTGCTGTGCCCCCCAGCCTCCCCTCTGCTGTGCCCCCCCGCCTCCCCTCTGCTGTGCCCCCCCCACCTCCCCTCTGCTGTGCCCCCCCCGCCTCCCCTCTGCTGTGCCCCCCAGGCTCCCCTCTGCTGTGCCCCCCAGGCTCCCCTCTGCTGTGCCCCCCAGCCTCCCCTCTGCTGTGCCCCCCAGTGCTGGCCACCGAGCCACCGCGCAGTGCTGGCCACCGAGCCACCGCACAGTGCTGGCCACAGAGCTGCCGTCCTCTGCTGACCACAGAGCCGCCGTCCTCTGCTGACCACAGAGCCGCCGTCCTCTGCTGACCACAGAGCCGCCGTCCTCTGCTGACCACAGAGCCGCCGTCCTCTGCTGACCACAGAGCCGCCGTCCTCTGCTGACCACAGAGCCGCCGTCCTCTGCTGACCACAGAGTCGCCGTCCTCTGCTGACCACAGAGCCACCGTCCTGCGCTCACCACTCTGCCTCCTTCCTGCGCTGATCACTCTGCCTCCTTCCTGCGCTGATCACTCTTCCGCCGTCCTCTGCTGACCACAGAGCCGCCGTCCTGCGCTCACCACTCTGCCTCCTTCCTGCGCTCACCACTCTGCCTCCTTCCTGCGCTCACCACTCTGCCTCCTTCCTGCGCTCACCACTCTGCCTCCTTCCTGCGCTCACCACTCTGCCTCCTTCCTGCGCTGACCACTCTGCCTCCTTCCTGCGCTGACCACAGAGCCCCCGTCCTCTGCTGACCACAGAGCCCCCGTCCTCTGCTGACCACAGAGCCCCCGTCCTCTGCTGACCACAGAGCCGCCGTCCTGCGCTCACCACTCTGCCTCCTTCATGCGTTGACCACTCTGCCTCCTTCCTGCGCTGACCACTCTGCCTCCTTCCTGCGCTGACCACTCTGCCTCCTTCCTGCGCTGACCACAGAGCCGCCGTCCTCTGCTGACCACAGAGCCGCCGTACTCTGCTGACCGCAGAGCCGCCGTATACAGTGCCAACCACTGAGCCACCGTATACACTGCCAACCAGTGAGCCACCGTATACAGTGCCAAATACTGAGCCACCGTATACAGTGCCAACCACAGAGCCACCATATACAGTGCTAACCACTGAGCCACCATATACAGTGCTAACCACTGAGCCACCATATACAGTGCTAACCACTGAGCCACTATATACAATGCTAACCACAGAGGCACCGTATACAGTGCTAACCACTGAGCCACCATATACAGTGCTAACCATTGATCCACTATATACAGTGCTAACCACTGAGCCACCATACAGTGCTAACCGCTGACCCACCATATACAGTGCTAACCACTGAGCCACCATACAGTGCTAACCACTGAGCCACCATACAGTGCTAACCACTGAGCCACCATATACAGTGCTAACCACTAAGCCACCGTATACAGTGCCAACCACTCAGCCACCGTATACTCTGCTACCCACTGAGCCACCATATACAGTGCCAACCACTGAGCCACCATATACAATGCCAACCACTGAGCCACCATATACAGTGCTAACAACTGAGCCACCATATACAGTGCTAACCACTGAGCCACCGTATACTCTGCTACCCACTGAGCCACCATATACAGTGCCAACCACTGAGCCACCATATACAGTGCTAACCACTGAGCCACCGTATACAGTGCTAACCACTGAGCCAACGTATACAGTGCTAACCACTGAGCCACCGTATACTCTGCTACCCACTGAGCCACCATATACAGTGCTAACCACTGAGCCACCGTATACAGTGCTAATCACTGAGCCACCGTATACAGTGCTAACCACTGAGCCACCATATACAGTGCTAACCACTGAGCCACCATATACAATGCTAACCACAGAGGCACCATATACAGTGCTAACCACTGAGCCACCATATACAGTGCTAACCACTGAGCCACCATATACAGTGCCAACCACTGAGCCACCGTATACAGTGCCAACCACTGAGCCACCGTATACAGTGCTAACCACTGAGCCACCGTATACAGTGCCAACCACTGAGCCACCGTATACAGTGCTAACCACTGAGCCACCATATACCGTGCTAACCACTGAGCCACCATACAGTGCTAACCACTGAACCACCATATACAGTGCTAACCACTGAGCCACCGTATACTCTGCTACCCACTGAGCCACCATATACAGTGCCAACCACTGAGCCACCATATACAGTGCTAACCACTGAGCCACCGTATACAGTGCTAACCACTGAGCCAACGTATACAGTGCTAACCACTGAGCCACCGTATACTCTGCTACCCACTGAGCCACCATATACAGTGCTAACCACTGAGCCACCGTATACAGTGCTAATCACTGAGCCACCGTATACAGTGCTAACCACTGAGCCACCATATACAGTGCTAACCACTGAGCCACCATATACAATGCTAACCACAGAGGCACCATATACAGTGCTAACCACTGAGCCACCATATACAGTGCTAACCACTGAGCCACCATATACAGTGCCAACCACTGAGCCACCGTATACAGTGCCAACCACTGAGCCACCGTATATAGTGCTAACCACTGAGCCACCGTATACAGTGCCAACCACTGAGCCACCGTATACAGTGCTAACCACTGAGCCACCATATACCGTGCTAACCACTGAGCCACCATACAGTGCTAACCACTGAACCACCATATACAGTGCTAACCACTGAGCCACCGTATACTCTGCTACCCACTGAGCCACCTGTATACACACAATTCATTTCACCGCACTCCCCTAACTATTAGTAAATAAACTACCGGTATATATGGATTCTAGACTACCCGATTCTTTAGAATCGGGCCGCCATCTAGTATATATATATTTGGCCAAGACTAGGACCCGTCGGAGTGGCATTGGCCGCAAAACGGCAGGCCGTCGTCCGTCGTCTCTCAGCACCCCCTCCCTTGCCACATGTAACATGAGGACTATTCTTCATTAAAGGAGAAATTCATAGAAACTGGTGAGTGCCGCCTCGTATCTCTTTTTAAAAAAATATATATATATAATATAGAGGCTGATATAGAACTCATGGTATGATATAGAGGCTAATATAGAACTTACCTTTGCAGTCTTCTCTTCAGCAGGGGGAATCAAGCTCATGCGTGCTTACTACACATTGAAGCTAAGTCGCTCCCACTGCCATTTCCAGACACATCAAGTGGATTGATCTTTATTCGGGAAAAAAGCAGACTAATCAATATACCGTAGATTGATTGATTTTAGCATGGAAGATTCCATGCTGAAATCCATATCTACAGAACATTTCAATGTGTGATCAACCCTGCCCTCATACACCCCATGTACAGCATGATTGCCTTCATATACCCCATGTACAGCATCCCTGCCCTCATATACCCCATGTACAGCATCCCTGCCATCATATACACCATGTACCGCATTATTGCCTTCACATACCCCATTTACAGCATCCCTGTCCTCATATACCCCATGTACACCATCTCTGCACTCATATAACTCATGTACAGCATCCTTGTCCTCATATGACCCATGTACAGCCTCTCTGTGGCATATATGTCCCTGTCATGACCCCATCCAGGCATGTGGTATATGAGTCCCTATCATGGTCCCATCCTAGTATATATATATCTCCCACATCCTGCCTGGTATATCTGATCCCCATCCTGGTATATATCTCCTCTGTCCTAGTATATATGATCCACATCCAGGTATATATCTTCCCTATCCTTGTACATATGGTCCTCATCCAGGGCTCATCCTGCTATACATATTGTAAATGATCCCCATCCTGGTATATATCTCCAATAACAATGTAGAGAGGAAACCATGCACTACTCACAATACAGCCACTCTGCCAGCAGTAGGTCGACTCAGACCCTGTGGGACAAGTGGTGCAATGCTCCAGGGAGCAGCAGAAATTCCAATTGATAAGACAGAAGAAATGGAGCAGCACTCACCAGTCTTGAAAACTTTTATTTCCAAATCACGGAGAAAAGCTCATAGTCGGCAGTGAGGCATGGGATGGGGAGGGAGTATAGTCTTATCGACTGGTTTATTTCTCTCCTATTCTGGTATATATGTTGCCCATTCTTTTATATATGGCCCCCATCCTAGTATATATGAACCCTATGCTGGTATATATCTCCCCTATCCTGTTTATATGTTGCCAATAATGGTATATATCTTTCTTATCCTGGTATATGTCACCATCCTGGACACACCTGTGTACATATAATCCCCCATCTCGCTGCACAGAGTAAAAAAATAAATAAATGACTATACTCATCTTCCCTTCGCTCCCTTGTGTCTTCGTCAGATGCTGTAATGGTCCCTATTGCATCCTTGCCACCAGCTTCACGCTTCTCCTCATTGCCCACAGCAGTGTGATGAGGTCAGCTAAGGATGAAGCCCCTGGCGCCACCACATGACTAATTTTCATACAATGCACCTGAAGCACATTGCATGCAAATTAGACATGCAGTCACGTGCATTCAGCTGCTGCTGGGCTGTCCCCGATAGTGAGTGGGCCCCCCCAGCTGTCCAAGGGTCTGGAACTTGTCCGGCATTGAGGATATGTTAAGGTTAGAGTTGAGTAATAAGATTTGCAGGACAATGGGTTCAGCCATCACATAGTTAGTACATGATCGCCACACCAGAGTGCAGCGAACCCTCTACTACCTGCAGGGATCCTCAGTGCCTCTACTGATACAATATAATATTAATATTTAGTCACTTATATAGCGCCATTACTTCCACAGCACTTCACAAACATCAATAACACTGTCCCCATTGGCACTCACAATCTATTTTCCCTTTCAGTATGTCTTTGGAACATGGGAGGAAGCCATAGAACCCAGAAGAAACTCATGCAAACACAGGGAGAACATACAAACTCCTTTCAGATGTTGTCCTTGGTGGGATTTGACACCAGGACCTCAGATCTCCAAAGCAACAGTGCTAACCATTGAGCCACCCTGTGGTAAAATATTAAAGCTGGAAAATCCCTTTAACATTGACTAATCCATCACATTATGGCTGGATTCCCAAAACCGTATTTTCTCCATCCAAGAAAAACGGTCTGATTATGCTAATCAGAGTCTGAGATGGAAAATTAACCTAAAAAAGTTTCTCTGTCTTCTCCATTCTGTCCGTCTGTGAAAATCAGGCTGCAATTGGATATCATCTGGGTGTGACCCAAATTGTTTCACGGACCCATAGACTTTAACGGTGGAGTACCATCCCATTCTCAAAGGCAAATTGTGGATGCAGCAATTTGGATCCTCAGACCATTTGATCCGAAGACTATATCGGACGCTGTCAAGTAGAATAACATTGATCCGATTGCAATTTGATTGTTCGCTGGATAGCACTGGGGCTGAAAATATGGTCACCTGCATGTGCCTATTTATGAAGTTTCTAGGTCCTTCCTCTTCAATTACTCTGGCAAGGAACAGCAGAAGACATACTTTGTGTAGAAGGTTTCCTACTTAGGATGTAGTAAAGCATAGCGTAGTCATCTGTTATAGTAGCAAAGCCCAGGGGGTTGAATTTTTAAATAAAGTGGAATTCTTCCATGGAGTGAGATCGCTAACGGGCAATCGAGGTTAAAAAATATTATAGTAGAATTCTGTGTCACTAAGTTACATTTCGGGTATTTTACTACCTTAAAAATCCATAAATGCGAGTGTTTGTATATTTTGGTAATACTATAAAGGGGAGACATTTTTATCCTACTTATTCCATTGTACTGCAGTATTGGCTTGTGGCTTATGTTTTCTACTAGCTACTAGAGTATTCTCGAATTTTCTCTTCGTACCCTCAAGACTGTACACAAGCTCCCTATATGCAGTACACATAATAGCATACCTGCATAAAACAACAAAGGACAAGCAGAAATCCGGTGGGCTTTGTTGGATAGTGTCTAGCAGGGAATTAGACGTCAAACTTGGCTTTCAGTACTTTGATATGAACTATGACCCCTCCTCATCATACACAGGGCTGACCTGTAGGGCAGAGGGACATGTTTTTCAATAAAAGATCATAGATTTCAGCTTCTTAAAGTCAACATCAACTAGAAAAAAAAAATCCACCATCATTTAATTATTAGATGGTAGATTTCAGCCGGCATTTTTATAGTCTGCCATTTTTTTTTCAGCCTTGACCCAACAAGATCTGAATATGAAATAAAGGATTTAGTCTTGATCTCTCCATCATGTGTGAACAAACGCCCCGGTAAATGTTAACTTAATGCTTTTGAATAACTCCATAAAAGACGGGTTTAGGCTGTAATAGGTTTAAATGTCAATTTATTTAATAATCATTGTGTGTTGTACAAATATGATTTGCGGGAAAGGATTTGTTTAGCACAAATTCTAAATGAATGAAGGCAGGGACGGCGTCGTTAAGTCATTCTTTGCTCGGAAGTAATTTTCTTTAAGGATAAAAATAAATTTAAACTGCGATTGTGGATTTTATTCCCATATTATTTTTTGACCTGCATGTTAAACATACCAGCTGGGAAATCTGTTAATGGTATTCTTTTTCAGGCTTTCTTGGGCTGGTTCAGCTTCATCCTTCCCTATCCTACTTATTAAGTGCAAAGTGCTCATAGCGCTAAGGCTTAAATTACGCCGGTACCGTATGTATATAAACAAATATTCTTACAGAATGAGGAAAATAATGCTTCCTTCTTTTCATATGAAAAAGATGCATAAATATGTATAGGGGTTTCATACATCAGCGCAGTTTATATATTTATATCTCTGCCAGCAGGTAGTGTTGAGTTTTATTTTCCTTGGCTTTTAACTTGATAGCCATATTTTACGTGCTCGGTATTTAATAAACTATTTTTACCTGGAGATAAAATTTTAAAAAAATAATCTAAATATTGGTCTCTATTTGGTCCTCTTCTGAGCAATTTCTGTAAGTCAATTCAGCCATTTCTAACTTATCTTGGATTACTATGTAGGAAAGAGATGCACTACACTGGCATCAAGGACACGGCTCTCTCCTGGTTCTCTTCCTATCTTTGTGACCGCTCTTTCAGTGTATCATTCTCTGGCTCCACTTTCTCCCCTCTTCCTCTCACTATTGGGGTCCCTCAGGGTTCAGTCCTTGGCCCTCTCTTCTTCTCTCTCTACACAGCCCCGATTGGACAGACCATCAGTAGATTTGGCTTCCAGTACCATCTCTATGCTGATGACACACAATTATACACTTCAGCCCCTGACCTTACTCCCGCTCTAATAAAGAACACCAATGACTGTCTAACCGCAGTCTCCAATATCATGTCCGCTCTCTATCTGAAACTCAACCTTTCCAAAACTGAACTTCTTCTGCTCCCACCCTCTGCCAACCTCCCTAAACCTGACATCTCTCTCTCGGTGTGTGGCACCACGATAACGCTCAGTCAGCAGGCTCGCTGTCTCTGTGTTTTGATGGACACTGATCTCTCTTTCACCACATATATACAATCTCTCACCCACTCCTGTCGCTTGCACCTGAAAAATATCTCCAGAATTCGCCCTTTCCTCACCATGGAAAGAACTAAAACCCTCACTGTGGCCCTGATTCATTCCCACCTTGACTACTGTAATTCTTTATTAGCTGGCCTCCCCCACAGTAAGCTTTCCCCTCTCCAGTCTATCCTCAATGCAGCAGCCAGGATCACCTATCTAGCAAACCGTTACTCAGATGTTTCTGCTCTGTGCCAGTCACTGCATTGGCTACCCGTACACTATAGAATCCAATTCAAATTGCTCGTTGTCACCCACAAGGCTATTCATGGTGCGGCACCTCCTTACCTCTCCACCCTCATCTCTGTCTACCACCCCACCCGTCCCCTTCGCTCTGAACGTGTCCTCAGACTAACATCGGCATTAATCCGAACCTCCCATTCCCGACTCCAAGACTTCTCTCGAGCTGCACCAAACCTCTGGAATGCTCTACCCCAAGAAATTAGGACCATCCACAACTTGCATAGCTTCAGACGCTCCCTAACAACACACCTCTTCAGGGCGGTCTATCCTTTTCCCTAACAGTAGTCATTTAGACATAAGATATTCATTGTCATAAGCCCCTGTATTTTGTGTTCCCATCCCGCCTTAGATTGTAAGCTCCTTCGAGCAGGGTCACCTTCATTTTTTGCCTTTTTTTTGTATTTCCTAAGTTGATTCTATGTTTATTGTATGCAACTACTGTTCTGCATTACCTTTCTGTACCGTATATTTTTCTAATATGTACCGTTGTACTGAAAAGCGCTGTGGAATATGTTGGCGCTATACAAATAAAGTTTTATTATTATTATTATTATTATTATTATTAAGGTGACAACTACTAATGAAAGTTATTACTATGCACGAGGGGGCCGTCACCCAACTTTCACAGATCTTCCAAGGCTCTCTAAATAAAAATATATCAAATAAATGAATTGGAGGCTTTTGTATTGGGTTGCATTGTCCTTTCAGTCATCCAAAGGCATATTTTATTATGAATGTCACATTGAAAATACAGTGCATGTGTATCACACCAATGGATTTTTCTGTCTATGAGTCGTTAGTAATATTAATAGGTTTTTACAGGGATAGAAATAGTTTTTTTGATTGGTAGAACATCTACTTATGGAAAGAATGTGAGTGATCAGTTCATATTCCCTTCTGAAAGGAAGCCATGAAATTAATACATTCATAAAACAGGTCAAGACTTTGACTTGGCCATTCCAAAACTTTAACTTTATCCTACTTTAACTATTCTTTTGTAAAATGACTTGTGTGCATTAGGTCGCTGTCTCGAAGCATGATGTACATTTATTTAAGGTTAAGTTCACAGACAAATCTCATTTCTAATATTTCCTATAAAATTCGCAATTCATTGTCCCACCATTGATGCCAAGACATGCTGCCCCAAGTGCATCAAAATAAAGGTGTACACTTGTCTCAGATCCATTCCTTGCTTCCCCCAGCCTCGTTTGCTAGACTCTATTGTGATTCACATCGTACTTTGCATATGACCCCATGTGAACCCATGTGAGCATCCACCCTGGCCTTTATAAAGGTCACTAAGACACGCATTTGTATTTTGGTGTTAAAACATCAGGGTTGTTTAGACTTTGACTTACTCTACAAGCAAGTCTCTCACCAGCTTGAATTTGTTCTCCTGGATGTATTCCACCTGCCAGTGGTATCCTGCATCCCACCTGTATGCCTGCAGTCTCTTCAACATTTACTGCCTGCTGGCAGTTTCCTTCTTCCTGCCAGCTTGCTTGTGGTCTCCTGGACATCTTCCGTGTGCCAGCAGTTTCCTGCATCCTGCCCGCCTGCCTGTAGTCTCTTGGACATTTTCCACCTGCCAGCAGTATCCTGCTTCCAACCTGTCTATCTGCGGTTTGCTGATGCTCAGCTGTCCGCGTACCATGTGTCACACCTGTCTGCTGCACCGATGTCCATGACCCGTGTGCCTACACAGACCTTGGGCTTGGAGGATCCCTTTCTCATAATGAATCTAACAAACAGGACCAAACATCATAGTTTCACAAACACCACATACTTTCACAAATTGAATTAGGCCATGAAGCTTATAAGGAAAAGAACACCCTACAAACAATTAAGCATGGTGGAACATCGATAATGCTGTGGGGTTGCTTTGATGCGTCTGGTACTGGAGGACTTGAGTGTATCACAGGAATCATGAAATCAGAAAATTATCAAGAGATTTTAGAGTAAAATGTCCTAACCAGTGTAAGAAAACTTGGTTTGAGTCAAAGAACATGGGTCCTCCAGCAAGACAAATGACCAAATTCACACATCTATAAGTACACAGGAATGGTTGAAAACAAATACAAGGACATGTTTAAAAAGGCAGCAATGAGTCCTGACCTTACTCCCATTGAAAATCTTTGGGGTGAGCTGAAATCTGCCATTGGGAAAAAGAACCTGCAAACATTCAAGAGCATAAACAAACTGTAGAGGCATTAACAGGGTGAGTGTACTGTAAACCTATTAAAAACCCTGATATCATCTTTTTTTTTTAAACTACAGTGGAATGCATTAGATTTTGATTTATCCAACATTGCAAAAATGTACCTATAATGTAACAAAGAATGAGCGGCACTCACCGGCACTTCAAGTGCTGTGTCTAGAGTTTTATTCGATATTCATGGGTTACAAGGTACAGGGAGGGAGGGAGTGCAGGGTCGGACTATGGTCAACCATTTCGTGCTTTTGCACTTCAACGGTTGCAAAAGCGCAAAACAGTTGACCGTAGTCCAACTCTGCACTCCCTCCCTTCCTGCACCCTCTAACCCATGAATATGGAATAATACTCCTGACCCAGCACTTGAAGTGGCGGTGAGTGCCGCTCATTCTTTGCTACATTATATCTATCTGATGCTTCGAGCAGAGCAACGCCGGAGTTAACCCTGACCCCAACAGTGGGTGGATATGCACGCCTGAATGGGGCGACTGGTGCCCGGATTCTCTTCAATCTTATCGCTATAAAAATTTATCTATTGCTGTTTATTAATTGGTTATATGTGAATGTTGTTTTACCACTCTATTGAAAAGTTGAGTTTTACTACTTTTGTTGATGATTAATATATAATTTTTCTTTGGTTACTAGAAATAATGTAACTATATTAATGAAATTAAGATAAAATGTGTTACATAATAACAGAATTGCTGTTTACTACAATAATAGTGTCTACAGCTGCAATTGCACACTTCATAGTTTACATTACAACCTCATCTATCACAATAGAAGAATGGGCTCCCTTATATTCCACACTGTTAATAATAGGAATTGTCACTGCTCAATTGTACATAAGGCTCTTATCACATAAAAAGCTGCTAATTTACAATATTAACATCTGAAAAATCACATTGTATTTTTAGACCACAATGCTAACGAGAATGTGTAAAGTCTACAGGCTACAATTTCACAGCTAACAACTACTATATCTGCATAAATAATCCCTGCAGGCTATATGGTTAAGTGACACATATATAGTGATTATAATTTATTGAATCTGTAAAAATATAATTATTCCACAATTAAAAATTAAATTGTTGTGATTTTTGTGGATTTGATATGCTAAGTGATAGCATTTAGCCTAATATAATCTTAGTATGTGTCGTGCAAAAATTTTCTTATATATGATGCCTATCCGGTATCTATAATATATTAGCTTGTTAACTGCACATTTGTGGCCCATGTAAATATTCTGAAATTGCTACATGATTCAGATATCCAGAGGCATTGAGGTTTCCATTGATGAAGAATGGCCCCACTATCTTTGTACCCCATATACCACACCATACCATCAATTTTTGTGTTCCAGCAGTCTTGGAGGGATCTATCCACTGTGGGTTAGTGTCAGACCAATAGCGCTGGTTTTGTTTGTTAACTTCACCATTTACAACAAAGTTTTCCTCATCAATCATCTGAAGGCAATGGTCTATGCTGTGAAGGTACGAGACGTGCAGCATCTGAAACAACGGACACTGGAAGCCTGTGCTAGCATTTCTTCTGCGGTGTTGCTATCAGTGTATCAAGAGTGGGAGAAGAGGGTTGCATTGACAATCCAACACAATGGGCAGCACTTTGAGCACATTTTATAAGTGGTCTTAAACTTGTAAATAACTCATGAAAGAATACATTTATGTTAAAACCAAGCACACCATTGTTTTTCTAATGAAATTCTCAATACGTTTGATGAGTGGACAAAACAGAGTTCATCGTCTTCCGCCCCAGCTGCCCTCCCCGGTTACCAGACCTGTCAATCCTAGTCAACGACTGCTTCCTCTCGCCAGTCCCCCACGCCAAGTGCCTCGGGGTCACTCTTGACTCCTCCCTCTCCTTCAAGCCCCACATCCAAGCCCTCGCCACCTCCTGCTAACTCCAGCTCAAGAACATTTCCCAGATCCGCTCATTCCTTAATCATGACATTGCCAAAACTCACGTCCACGCCCTCATCATCTCCCGCCTTGACTACTGCAACCTACTGCTCACTAGTCTCCCTGCTTCCTCCCTTGCACCCATCCGCTCTATCCTTAACTCAGATGCCCGTCTAATCCACCTGCCTCCTCACTATTCCCCTGTCTCCCCCCTCCGCCAGGCCCTTCACTGGCTCCCCACCCCCCAAAGATCTCAATTTAAAATCCTAACCCTGACTTACAAAGCCATCCACAACCTGTCCCCCCTTAAATCTCTGACATGGTATCCCAATACCTACCCGCAGTGCCACACTGTCCATTGGACAGTGTGAGCCCTGAGTACCAAGCGGTAGCAGCCAGGGGGAGCGGCATTGGAGAAGGGGGCGGCACCAGCACCAGAGACCATCTTCCTGTGTCACCCGCAGCGTCACCCGGTAAGAGGGTGGCGGCGCTTGCATCAGTCTGCACCAGTCCCCCCCCCCCCCCCCCCCGCACCTCACCTAAGGCTACAGGGGCTGCGGGGCTGAAGTCTAAATGCACCCCCCCACTCCTCACCTGAGGCTACAGGGGCGGCGGGGCTGAAGTGTGACAGCACCCCCCTCCACCACCCCCGTCCTTCAAAACGGCTCAGGTGGCAGGGGGGCTTGATGCACCCCTGCCTACCCGCACGCAACCTGTGCTCATCACAAGAACTCCTCCCCCCTTATCTCATCTTCCCACATCCGCATACAAGACTTCCCCCGTGCCTCCGCCATACTCTATAACTCTCTCACCCAGCACGTCAGACACTCACCTACCCTTAAGAGTTTCAAAAAGAACCTGAAAGCTCATCAATTCCAATAAGCCCACAACCTATGATGAGACTCAGCGCTGCATCACCACATGCTTGGCGCTTCCCTTTCTACTGTCTCCTCTCCCACCCCTGTAGACTGTGAGCCCTCGTGGACAGAGTCCTCTCCCGCCGTGTGTCAGCAAGCCTTGATTGTTCGTATGTACTGTACCTGTTCTTGTTACCCCCACTTCTTATGTAAAGCGCCATGGAACTAATGGCGCTATATAAATAAATAATAATAATAAAGTTACATGACCCTCTTCCCATTGAAAAAAATAAAGTTGGATCCAAAATTGTCAACTTTAAAATTGCCATCATCACCACCCATCTGGAAAAATGTTCCCCCTTCCTATATACTAGTGTGCCACAAATAGGAAGTTGATATCACCAACCATTCAAATTTTATTTAGATGCATCCATATAAATGGCCCACCCTGTACATTAATATCTTTGGGGAGTTGAGTTAAATTTCATTAGCCACTCACAGGCCTGATTACTGCCACATCTGTTCTCAATGAAGAAATCACTTAAATAGGATCTGTCTGACAGTGAAGTAGACCAAAAGATCCATGAGCCAAAGAAAGTCAGGAATTAATGAGGAACAAATTAATTGAGATCTATACGTCTGGAAGAGGTTATCAAACCATTTCTAAAGCTTTGGGCTCTAGCAAACCACAGAGAGAGAGCCATTATGCATGAATGCTGAAAACATGGAACAATGATGAACCTTCCCAAGAGTCGCCAGCCAACCAAAATAACCCCAAAAGCGCAAGGATGACTCATCGCAGAGGCCACAAAAGACCCCACAACAACATCCAAAGATTTGCAGACCTCACTTGCCTCAGTTAGGGTCAGTGTTCATGACTCCAGCATAACAAAGAGAATGGGTAACAATAGAGTTCAAACACAAAAACAACTGCTGAGCAAAAAACACATAAAGGCTCATCTTAGTTTTGCCAGAAAACATCTTAATGATCACCAAGACTTTTGGGAGAATAATCTGTGGATCATCGAGACAAAAATGTAACTTTTTGAAAGGTGTGTGTCCTATTACACCTAGATTAGAAGTAACACAGCATTTTAGAAAAGGAACATCATGCCAACAGTAAAATGTGGTGGTGGTAGTGAGATGGTCTGGGGCTATTTTGCTGCTTCAGCACCTTGCAGACTTGCTGTGATAAATGGAACCATGACTTGTGCTGTCTACCAAAAAATTCTATGTAGGAGAAAGGAATTATGACCGCACTCCCATTCCAAGGAATGTAATTGATTCATGGTTTTCAATTCATATGGAGGCTTTTATTTGCTAGTTTCGGGGTGAACCCCTTCTTCAGAAACACCACACAAACAGAGGTACATTTTTTTTGTGGCATTTCTGAAGAAGGGGTTCACCCCGAAACACGTAAATAAAAGTCACCATATGAATTGCAAAAACCATGAATCAATTGCATTCCTTGGAACGGGAGCGCGGCCAAAATCCCTTTCTCCTATATATGATTTTACACTGCAATGCGTGGGAGGACTGCTGCAGACCGAAAATAGCTTGAGATCTATAGTTGTCACAGGTGATAAATGTGGGTGTGATGTCTCACAACCCTATCAGGTAAGCAGTTTTGTGTTTCCTACCTATCCTTTCTGTCTAAACAGATAAACACTATTGTGCGCCCATTTCCTTTTTAGTGCAATACAAATTTACCAAAAAATTCTGAAGGAGAATGTCCAGCCACCTATTTGTTACTTTAAGCTGAAGGGCATTTGGCTTATGCAGCACGACTATGATCCAAAACACACCAGCAATTTCATCTATAAATGGCATAAGGAACACAAAATTAAGACTTTGGAGTAGCTTAGTCAAATTACTGACCTTAAGCTGATTGAGATAATGTGACATGACCTTAAAGAGCCAGTTCATGCTCAGAAACCCTCAATGTGGCTAAATTACAACAATTCTGCAAATAGGAGTAGGGCAAATTGACTAGAAGACTCATTGCCAGTTATTGAAAACACTTAAAGGGAACCTGTCTGGTTGTTTATGCCCCCCCCCAGCTGTCACTGTCTGTACCTGTAGCTTTATAATACTAGTCTAATCATCCCTGTTTGAGCTCATAGTGTCATGTGAAAAGCGAAAAAAAAGCATTTATATACTTACATTTTCTTATGTGAATGAGGCAGTCAGTCTCCAGCTTGGAGGAGGTAGACTTTCTGGCAAATTAATAGTTAACTCACCATTAACTTGTCTGTCTAAAGCACCTGTGTGGTGTCACGATCATGTGACCATAGTGGGTGGAGCTAAGCGAGCAAACTCATATTGTGCTATGGGGAATTAGCACCGACTATTATAATCACATGATTATGATATCACATCAGGTCTCCCAGCATGTTCTGACATTTGGCTGAAATGTTAACTACTAACCTGCCAGACAGACTACAGTCTCCAAGATGTAGACTGTGCCTCATTTACATGAGAAAATATAAGTGTATAAATGCTTTTCACCTTTAACATTACACTCTGATCTCATACAGGAATGATTAGAATAGGTGCAGACAGTAATATCTGGGGGCATAAATAATCTGACAGGTTCCCTTTAATTGCAATTGTTGCTGCTAAGGGTGGCCCAACCACTTATTAGATTTAGTGGGCAATCACTTTTTCACACAGGGCCCTGTAGGTTTGGATTTCTTTTTCCCTTAATAATAAAGACCTTCATTTATAAACTGCATTTTGTGATTACTTGTTGTTGGTGATCTGAAACATTTAAGTGTGACTAACATGTAAAAGAATAAGAGATCAGGAAGAGGGAAACAATTTTTCACACCACTGTACACTACAACATTTATGGAGCTATTCACTAGATCTTGTCTCTTATAAGAGTTATAAGTGGGCTACCCCTTTCACTATACGTATCCACACCGCACAGACATATACATTCCAGGACTATACCCTGTGGTCACATTTCATTGCTACTGGGCAACAAGACTTACTCTTTAGTCTCTACTGATTCAAAGAGATTTTCTCTACCCTCTAATGAACCTGACAACAACCATTTCTGACTTCAAGCACAGCAATGGGCTAAGGACTGGTGGACAAAGGCAGATGATGGCCCCTGTGCAATAATAATATATGGGCCTGTTACAGTTTAATCTATAGATACCAGGAGGAAATCGGGGCACCAAAGCCGACAGCTTACCGGGCGGATAAAATGAGGAGCGAACAGGTGGCAACGGGAGGTGCCTGTCCCAAGCACAACAGTCCAGCAATTAATGATTAAAGAAGAGACGGCACTCACCCGGTTTGAGATCGGTGATTTATTCAGGGAACAAGAACATTCCGTGCACGGAATGTTCTTGTTCCCTGAATAAATCACCGATCTCAAACCGGGTGAGTGCCGTCTCTTCTTTAATCATTAACTGTTACAGTTTAATGCTTCATCATAACGCACTATTTCATCTGCTTTGGATGTGATAGTCCCCCCTTAATGATCAGGCCCTTGTGAGGCTGCACAGGTTGCACCAATGGTATGTCCACACATGATCAAACATCCATACAAATTAAAAAATATCTAAAAGCAGAAATAGGTTAACCCACATAAATCTCAACTGAGTGTGCTCAAACACTCTGATGCATTAAAATCATTTTTTACTAAACATGACAATATACAGTATACAGAGGGTGAAAAAGGTATTGAACACATCACCAATTTTCTAAGCAAATATATTTCTAAAGCGGTATCGACATGAAACTCTCACTATTCAATCCACACAGGCAAAAATATCAAACCATAGATGTCCATAAATGTAATGATGTATAATAATGAGAGATCGCACAGGGGAAAAGTATTGAACACACTTACTGAAATGTTCTCATTATTTCATAAACAGACCTGAATTGGTTGGGACAGTTTGAAGACGCCTCCTGTATGGAGAAACTAGTGGCCTGCATTGCTCAGGTGTGACTTTGGCTCATTCTTACACACAAACGCTCTTCACATCCTGAAGGTCTTATGGGCTCCTTCTATGAACTCTGAGCTTTAGTTCCTTCCATAAATGTTCTATTGAATTCTGGTCAAGTGATTGGCTGGGCCAATTTAGCAGCTTTTCTTTTTCTCTGAAACCAATCGAGCGTTTCCTTGGCTGTGTGTTTGGGATCATTGTCTTCCTGAAATGTCCACTCGAATTTTATCTTCATCAACCTGGTAGATGGCAGCAGATTTTATTGATATTGTCTCTGTACATTTGTCCATTCATCCTTCCTAAAAGCATATGAAGTTTGCTCATGCTGAATGCTAAAAAACAGATCCACACCATGATGTTCTCACCTCCGAACTTCACTGTCGGTATGGTGTTTTGGGGGGTGATATGCAGTGCCTTTTCGCAACCAAACATGGTGCGTATTATGGCATTGAAGAGTGCAATTTTGGTCTCATCTGACCAGACTATATTCCCCCATTATTTCGCAGACTTGTCTAAATGTTGCTGAGCACACTTTAAATTCACTTGAACCTTGAACATGCTTTTTGTTCAGTAATGGAGTCTTGTGTCGTAAACATTCCTACAGGTTATGGAGCTGGAGTGCATTGCTTATTGTTTTGAGTGAAATAATTGTATTTGCTTATTCCAGGTCTTTAAGAAATTTTTTCACTCCTATGTCTGAAATCTTGCGGGGAGCACCTGTTCCTGACCAGTTCATGGTAAAAAAAAATGTTATTTCCACTTCAGTGCCCCAACAGGGCTCACTTGAGCCTACAGTAGTTTAAAAATTCTTCTGTAACCAATGCCATTGGTATGTTTTGCTACAATAATGGTGTGAAGGTCTTGAGACAGCTCACTGGTTTCACCCATCATGAGGTGTTTCTTGTGTGAAACCACGGATATGATCTTATAGAAATATGCTGCGCTCATTAATATGGAAAGAAATAGCAGGCACAATTGCAACTTTGCAAATGGAGTGTAGATGGCTACACTCTACTTGCCTATTTCCTTCCATTCTACTTACCTCAGACATCTACACCTGACCATCCATGTCATGGTGGATTTTCCATATATGTCCCTTATAATCTAAGGTTCCACACTTCACCATTCATAATGTTGTGATGTCATCCTTGTACAAGTATTTCTCCACAAGTGACTATTGAAATAGACCCGGTTTGGGTTGAAACGTTTATTTTCACTTACAATATGTAAGTAAAAAAAACCCCTTTCCAAAATATTGGAGAGTTCAGCATGTTTCAATAAGACTGTTTTGGGAATACCACCCAAGTCAACTAGTACCTCCAGCTTGCAAACTGAGTGCATAGCAAATATTTTCCACACCATGGTAATGAGAAACCTTTTTATAGGTCACCAGTTGAACCAGGTGATATTATTTTTCACTTAGTGGCAGAGTTTCTTTTTAATTACTGATAGATTTCAGCTGGTGTCATGACTTTCCATGGCTTTTGTACCTTTCTTTCTTCATGTGTTCAATACGTTTCCCTGTGTCACTAAATTTATGGACATCTATGATTTCATTTCCTTGCCTATGTGAATTGGATGGGTTGTTACCAACATCTAGTGAAAATGGAATGTTGGTGATATCTGTTGATTTCTTATTTTACTTACTGTATTTGTGTGTAATTCAATTCTATTTGAATTTTGCAAAAATCTGCATCCATCAAAGTGTAGACTTCCTAGAATTTGTTTGGACACAGCAACATTAGAGGCCGCTGGAATTGAGATTAGACAACTGCGTAATGCAAAATGTATGTAGCTGTGTCTAGTAAAGAATGAAGAGTCAGTGCTAAGGCCCCTTTCACACTGCATTTTTTCATCCATTCAGTGGCCCTGTTGGGGTTTATGTCTGAATCTCAAAATGGAATTGAGTGTATACACTAATGGGGCCATGGACTATAATGATGCATATGGAGTCACTGTTAGCTCTATCGAGCACTATTTTTGACCGTATACACTACCGTTCAAACGTTTGGGGTCACCCAGACAATTTTGTTTTTCCATGTAAACTCATACCTTTATTTATCAAATGAGTTGCAAAATCAAAAGAAAATATAGTCCAGATATTGACAAGGTTAGAAATAATGATTTTTATTTGAAACACTAATTTTCTCCTTCAAACTTTGCGTTCGTCAAAGAATGCTCCCTTTGCAGGAATTACAGCATCCAGACCTTTAGCGGGTACTATTTAATGAAGCTACCAGATAAGGAGCTGTGAGGCGTTGATTTCTCAAACTAGAGACTCTAATGAACTTGTCTTGTTGCTCAGTTGTGCAGCGGGGCCTCCCACTTCTCTGTCTAGTCTGGTTAGAGACTGTTTGTGCTCTCCTCTGAAGGGAGTAGTACATGCCGTTGTAGGAAATCTTCAGTTTCTTGGCAATTTCTCACATGGAATAGCCTTCATTTCTAATAACAAGAATAGACTGTCGAGTTTCACATGAAAGTTCTCTTTTTCTGGCCATTGTGAGAGTTTCATAGAACAAACAAATGTAATGCTCCAGATTCTCAACTTCCTTCTCAAAGGAAGGTCAATTTTATAGCTTCTCTAATCAGCCAAACCATTTTCAGCTGTGCTAACATACTTGTGCTAGGGTTTTCTAAACATCCATTAGCCTTCTTACACAGTTAGCAAACACAATGTACCATTAAAACACTGGAATGGTGGTTGTTGGAAATGGGCCTCTATACATCTATGTACTGTAGATATTGCAATAAAAAACAGACGTTTGCAGCTAGAATAGTCAATTACCACATTAACAATTAATGGAGTGGATATCTAATGTTAGCTTCTTGAAAAAAAATATGTGCTTTTCTTTCAAAAATAAGGAAATTTGTAAATGACCCCAAACGTTTGAACGGTAATGTATGTCAACTGGAGGCGGACAGCTAGATGTACTTGACTATGTCTTGAGCTCTGCTTCCAATTCACGTATACAGCTAAAAATGATGCATGACAGAGAATATGGTGACTCCACATCCATCACTACAGTCAATACGCCCAATTCCCATTTTGGAGGGGGTGCAGATGTAAGCCCCTACAGCGCCATTGAATGGAGGGGAAAGTACAGTCTGAAAGGAGCCTCAAGAGTGATGGCCCATTCAAACAGCTACTTGGTAGGGGAAATGGGAGTTGGACCCCCACTGATTTGATATTGAATACTAAAGTCACAGACACTCCTTTAACTGTGGAGATCATTGGTTGGTTATCATTTTGGTATTTTGAACAGACTTTTGCATTTTCATAATTTAGTCAATGTTGATCATGACACTACAAAGAGAGAACATCTCCAGTACGATCAGATTATTTATCTACAGAATCCAAAGGAAAATGGCAACTTGCACATCTAAAATGTAAAACTTTACCGGTATTATGTAATTTTGTATCCGTGCATTATTGTTGCAATGCATTTATGTATTTGTTTATCCTAGTAAATATTATATTCACAGCTAGAGCTCCTCTCAGGCAGTATACTAAGTGACAACATAGTCTGAATCCTCTCTAGAGCCTGAGATACTGACACGCTCATCTCATTTATTCTTATATACATCTATCTTTGTCTGATGATCCACTGCACATTAATCAACACAAGTTTTTCTTAATGGCGTGCCCTCGGAGGTCAGTGATTCAGGCTTATTGGGCTGTAGAACTAATGGTTAGTAAATCATCATTGACAAAGAGGTTTGTTTATGATGAGATCACAATGTATTAGAGATGTTTGCTTCATTATCATGGTGTTTGTATAATGCCCATTGTCGCTGGTGATTTATGCAGAATGATGCCAGAGGTTAGGGTCTATGAGACAGATGAATAGAATACACCAGTGTAACAGCCTATTGTGTCATTTCCATGCCATCCACTTAATTTATTTTCAGCAGCTCAGAAGGAGTGAATTATATTTTCATTATGGAAACCGCAAAAAAAAAATACGTAGAAAATGTATATAGGGATCCCTTATCCCTAGCACCCTGGATGATGGCTGTTTTGTGTAACACCTGACATTCTATTCAGGTTGAATGAAGCAAAATGATTTCGAGGGTAAAAAGAGCAGATCATTATTTCTTATCTTAAAAACACTAAATGAAGTACAAACAGATGTAAAATAATAATAAAGACAATAACTACACAAAAAACCTACTTACATAATCACACTGTCCCATTCATCACTTCCAGCGTCAGGTTGTCCTTCTATTGCATGCCTGCGGCCTCAGCCATATTGGCACATTGCACAGTACCGCCAGCAGTGCCGCAGATGGCCATAAACATCATCACCTGAAACCGCCACCACACATCACCACTGCACATCACAGCTGCCTGAGTTAGTGCGTATGCATATACCCGGCGCACATGCGCACTTACTCGGGTGGTTGCAATCTTTGGACACCTGGGTATGAAAAGATGGTGGCGGCATATGCGCACTTACTTATGTCGCCGCCATTTTTATACATGACAGGGGGATAGAAACTTCACACAGAGAAGAAAGCATACAAGAGGAAGAGACAAAGGGGGGGGCAGAAAGTGCACAGTCGGGAGAGGGAGCGCACAGGGAAAAGACAGCACAAGGGGATAGAAAGCACACAAGGGGAAGAGAGGGGGCACAGAGGGAAAAGAAAGCCCACAGGGGAGAGAGATAGCCCACAGGGTGTAAAGAGGGTACATGTGGGGACGAGTGCACAGGGGG
>JARQOC010000007.1:172978854-173001354 GCA_033576535.1 Allobates femoralis
TTGTACTATGCTCACAGGACAAGCAAATAGTATGGGCCACGCGCCCTCCTCAACTTCCAAATACAGTTGATCTCGCCCCTTGGGCTAATTTTTTGAGGCTACAAGCCTATACCTGCATCGAATACGTTGCTTGTACTATGCTCTCAGGACAAGCAAATAGTATGGGCCACGCGCCCTCCTCAACTTCCAAATAGAGTTGATCTCGCCCCTTGGGCTAATTTTTTGAGGCTACAAGCCTATACCTGCATCGAATACGTTGCTTGTACTATGCTCTCAGGACAAGCAAATAGTATGGGCCACGCGCCCTCCTCAACTTCCAAATAGAGTTGATCTCGCCCCTTGGGCTAATTTTTTGAGGCTACAAGCCTATACCTGCATCGAATACGTTGCTTGTACTATGCTCACAGGACAAGCAAATAGTATGGGCCACGCGCCCTCCTCAACTTCCAAATACAGTTGATCTCGCCCCTTGGGCTAATTTTTTGAGGCTACAAGCCTATACCTGCATCGAATACGTTGCTTGTACTATGCTCTCAGGACAAGCAAATAGTATGGGCCACGCGCCCTCCTCAACTTCCAAATAGAGTTGATCTCGCCCCTTGGGCTAATTTTTTGAGGCTACAAGCCTATACCTGCATCGAATACGTTGCTTGTACTATGCTCTCAGGACAAGCAAATAGTATGGGCCACGCGCCCTCCTCAACTTCCAAATAGAGTTGATCTCGCCCCTTGGGCTAATTTTTTGAGGCTACAAGCCTATACCTGCATCGAATACGTTGCTTGTACTATGCTCTCAGGACAAGCAAATAGTATGGGCCACGCGCCCTCCTCAACTTCCAAATAGAGTTGATCTCGCCCCTTGGGCTAATTTTTTGAGGCTACAAGCCTATACCTGCATCGAATACGTTGCTTGTACTATGCTCACAGGACAAGCAAATAGTATGGGCCACGCGCCCTCCTCAACTTCAAAATAGAGTTGATCTCGCCCCTTGGGCTAATTTTTTGTGGCAACAGGCCTATGCCTGCATCGAAAACGTGGCTTGTACTAAGATCCTGCTGGAGCATGGCGAAGGGTCCCACTGTACGCTACGGAGATAACGCGTAGACGCGCTCTGTTGCAAGTAGACGTCCCAGCCTATCGCATCTGTGTTCCCAGTGTTGTTGCCATACCGAGTCATTAAGTAACCCCCCCACAAACACAGGCACTATTTATTTGTCAGCAACATTTGTATGTGCAGTCATGATTTTCCACATAATAACCAAGGTGCCTTCATGCGCCATGCGGGCCGTAAAGTACTTGCTAATGATGATGACTTTAAGCCCACCCACAAAAAAAACCTACACATCCATTCCCTCAAAAAAGACAGACACAAAGCAGTTTTTGTCAACTGGGTATTATTTCGCCATAATGGCAAAGATGTCAGAATATTTTTTTTTTTTTTTTTTTTTTTTTTTTTGGGGTTTAAACTTTGTAAAAACAAATAATAACATAACAAAGAAATTGTGCAATGCACAGGAACAAAAAATAAACAAAAAAAAAAAGGGGTCTACAGCTGGTGGTAGGTTGCCGCATCCTCCGGCCTTGGCTGTAACGTGGCACCATCACCCTGGTCGTTGAGTAGGTCCAGGGCCCCATGCAGTACCTCACCCAGTGGTTGGAAGCCTGTAGGCTGGGGCATCTGGGCCGGTTGGCCTTGGCTTGGTAGGCCACTGATTCTTGGACACCACCTCTGGGTCGCAACATACCTGTCCCGGGGTGTGGCCCTGTCCAGGATGTTAGATCTGCTGAGCCGCCACTCCTCCAAAAAATCAAACACCTGCCCAGGATGGTTTGGGGGCCTACACGCATCGAGGACAATGTGTATTGCTGACCATGCCCGCAGTCTTCTCTCGAATGGAATGTCATCCAAGAACGGTATGAGACTGCGGGCAAAGTCAGCACTACACTGTCCTCTGCGGTCTTGTGGTGCCCCCGGGATCAGAGCAGGGCTGCTGGGGTTCCAGTGACTCCCCACACTGCTGCTGGCAGTCGGCACTGGAGGGCGCTGGTGTGGCCCTTCATCCTCCTCTTCTTGTATCTGCGGCCCCAAAGGTGGTGGTGGTGGTGGCGGCGGTGGTGGTGGTGGTGGTGGTGGTGGCGGTGGTGGTGGTGGTGGCGGCGGTGGTGGTGGTGGTGGCGGTGCTGGTGGTGGTGGTGGTGCTACTCCCTCCTCCTCATCTGGTGGGGTTGAGGGGCCTCCCTCCCCTCCTCAGGCAGCTGTGGTGGCGGGTTCCAACGCCGCCTCCGAAAGTGAGCAGCTCTGTGGGTAAATATAAAAAACATTTGGTGAATGGGTTGCCTTTGGAAACAAAACCATAGGCCAAACATAACATGTGCACGCTTTTTTGACTCAGTGTATCTGTGTATTCTGTGTCTTTTCATTGTTGCCCTTAAGATGGAATTGCAGCAAATAAATTAATGACATTTTTGGCTCATGCCTCAAACTATATTGTATGTGTGGGTACTGTTGCTCCACGATTTTTTGCCATTACATTACAAATTTTAAAATTAGTCTGCACTATTACACTGTGCCCTGACTTAGGCAGGACAGCTATGTAGTCACTTGAAGACATATTAGTGGCCACAACTAATGTTTTGACTTTTTGTGGAAACTTTATGTGGACAAAGCTATAGCCTGACACTGTGAGGCAAACACATTATTCAGGGTTCTTTGCCATCAGATGGACACAAAAACACACAGTGTGGACGGCCTTGGTCTCAATGCACATAACCCAGATCTATAGGGCAGGTGAGCAAGACAGGAAATGGAGTCCTGCAGCATAGGTGACACATGAGCATTTGGCGTTAGTGGCCTACACTCCTTGTTGCTGCCATGTATGCTAATCAGGAATGTCTTGGTAAATAAAACACAACAAACAGATGGCTTGGGATTTGAAACGACTGTAATGGACATAGAGTATGGGGTTGTCTTTGAGCAGCAGGTCACACATCGTTGGTGCCAAACAAGGTGGTATGCACAGATGGACAGTTTTAGTTATTCCAACGGGGCCGAACAAAAAAAACGGGAACAGCAAGGACAAACCTCGGGATTCCTAAAGGACCTTGGACTTAAAAGGCTGTTGCACTTAAAATATGGCCCTCTTTAGTTTGATTTAATACAGCATTAATACGCTATGTTTTCCGGAGGATTCGTAATGTGGCCATGAGTTAACGACAAAAAAAGTACAATTCACATGTGGGCCCTAATATCTACACCATCACCTTGCAGCCCCAAATAAACCCATGGGAAAACTGAACCACACATATTTGTAGTGATACAGGGTATGTTCTGAAATGTGTGTGAATGTGTCAGCAATCTGGGATGGTGTACAAACAGTTTAGTGCAAAAGGGGTATATCCTTGCAACGTTATTTTGCCGAAAAAAACACCCACAACTAAATGTGTAGGGATGTATGTGGCCCTTATGCAAGTCGAGGCCATTAGGAACTGATACAACTGAGGCTTATGACAGGCAAACCAGACAGGGCCACAGACCTTAGAGGCCATTGGAGGGAAGAACATGGCTTTGTTCCACAAACATGCCAACAATAATAGCTAATTGTGAGGTCACGGAACATTGTGTCTGACCACCCTGCAGAACATTGCTTATTTGTCCAAACGTCACAATGTGACTATAAATGTGTATGTCCTGGATCATTGCCAAAGGTAATAGAATTGTGTTGCACCATGGCAGAAACAAACCCCTGTGTGGGTATGTAAACCAGCACACTCATTATAGAGCTTCATACGTACATTGTGTGCCCTCGTGGACAGGGTCCTCTCCTCTTGTACCTGTATGACCTGATTGTCTTCATGGACTGTTTTTTGTCGTTAACCCTTATCCTCATGTAAAGTGCCATGGAACCTAATGGCGCTATATTAAAAAATAATAATAACAATAATAGTAAACAACAGTGCGGCAGACACATACCTTGGCATACGGGCCACCGGTTCCAGAAATGACAGCCGTTCATAGTGGCAATATATTATCCCGTGACCAGCTTCCGGGCCCCCCTCCAGGATCCTCCGGTGTTGCCGCTTAAATTGGTCGCGGCAGCTCCTCCAGCGCTTCATAATGTGGTCAACTGTGAAATGATTTCAAACCGGGTTTAGACCTCTTTAACATTTGAAACACTAAAAGTATGTGTAAAAATCAACAATAACATTTTAATCATGTTGTGTGTGAAATGTGTATACAAGGCACATGGAAACGACAGTGTGGAACATCATCAACAGCATTACGGACATTGAGCTCACGTGGCCACAATCACAAATGGGGCAGGGCACATGTCAATGCATAGAGAATGTAATAGTGCGGGCACCAGACTCCGCTCATTAGTGGTATTTATATACACCCAACCCCCTGGCCTTCAGAGCCAGGAGGAACAGCCCTTAAACTAAGTGTACTATTGTGAACCCATCCAAATATAGGCAACCATGCAACGGCGCATTATAACACATTGAGGGCCCTGTATACCCTACTATGGGGGCCCTGTATGCCCACGGGGGCCCTGTATACCCACTGCTGGGGTCTTGTATACCCACGGGGGGGCTGTAGACCCTACTATGAGGGCCCTGTATAATCACTGGGGGCCATGTATACCCAGTGCTGGGGGACCTGTGTACCCACGGGGGGGCTGTATACCCTAATATCGGTGGCATATATACACACTGGGGGGGCCTGTATACTCTGCAGGTGGAGCTGTATACTCTGCTGGGGGGATGTCTAACAGTGATAGCCGCTGTATACAAGAATGGCGGTCAATATGGTTTCCCACTTTTTTGGGGCTAAAGTAGGGGGGTCGGCTTATACACGGGTCGGCTTATACACGACTATATACGGTAAATGCAATATAACGTGTGAACACATTTAACTCACCCATATTGCTCTGCACATCATGGCCACAACGATGAAACGTTGGGAAAACGCTCTGTGCGATCTCCCTCCAGGCCGTAGTCCGCTGGACATTATCCCCATATGCAGGGTCAGTGGGCAGCCAAAGCAGGGGCCGAGCCTCCACCAGAGCAATTAATTGCAGGGTGTCGACAGGAGCCATGCTTCCTCGCTGTGACTTTCTGCGCGTCCAGCCAGGAAGCTCGAGTCGGCTTATTTCCTGTCTGCACAAAGCATGGGGTTTGCTGCAGAAAGTCGCTTGCCTCGCCTCCAACACATGCGACTTTGGCCTCGGAGACAGCAGCAAAATACAGTTGCCAGTGGGGCTTCCGACACGGCAATGCGAGCGCTTTCCGACACACATCTGCGATTTTTAAATCACACATTACTCGCTATTATTCGCTTCCCCATTCATTAACATTGGACTCGCTAGACTCGCAACGAGTAGCGAGTCCCGGGCTCGGACTCGGTAGAGTCAAGCGAGTCCGAGTAATTTAGGATTCGCCCATCACTAATTTTTACGAATCGTCACTTCGCAAACTGTAGAACGGAAGGGGTGGTCTACCTATGCCAATGCTCCTGTTCCATGGATTACGTGGGAAAGACAATAAGAGTTTAGGAGACGGATAGGAGACCACCTAGGAGATATTCGCAATGAAAGGGACACACCAATATCAAGACACATCAGAGAGGTGCATGGAGGGGACTTGGGATGTATCAGTTTTCAGGCCCTTGAAGTAATAGAGAAACCTATACGAGGCGGTGATTGGGACAAAGAGATTCTAAAAAGGGAAACTAGATGGATATATAGAATGCTATCTATGGGTAGGGCCGGCCTGAGTGAGCAGATACTTTATACTCCATTCTTGTAAGATCCGTTTCTTTGAAGATGCATCGTTTGGCCGAGGGGGTTTGAATCTATCTCTAATTTATCATACTACATGTGATCTAATATTAGTACAGGGGTACTGTGGAAATCCTATCACTCCGAAAAGGGAGTTTGGATACATTATCATAAGGGTCTCATTGTTGGACCACTATATCAGAACGTATGTCTATATATACAGAAGGCACAATTGAGGCACTTCTATATGCAAAAGAAGGATGTAAGATCTGAGTGGAAGGTCATATCAATTCCACCCATCATGTACACCAATGGGAGTTTGGGGAATGGTTTGGGGAGAGGTGATCAAATGGGGACAATGAGGCCTGATAGATGGTGGAGGGGTTGCCATGTGTGAGTGCATTCATTAAACTGACTTTCCAAAATGCATTCAGAGCATGAGATTATATATATATGTGGGGTAATTTTCATTTAACCCTTCGATTCTGAGAGTATTATACTCGCACATTTGCACTGTGAGATGCACTCCCCTCATATTAGATGAGAATGATGAATTAGGCATCAATTGTCCCTAATACTAGATGTATCTCCCCTTTACTATCCCCTGATCCTCTGCTAAGGCGGCACTTCCGCAGGCATTGTATATGGCTGCGGACTGGGATCACACGGGGGAGTATCTCCCACTTCCCGGTCTTGCTATTCCAGTACAGGAACGCAAGCCGGCATTTGCGATGGGCGGGGAAACACAGGCTATCACGCTCATCGCATCAGGTGTACGCGATGACGTGCTTCCGGTCTGTGGAACGCAGACCGGAAGTCACGCGGCGGTGGAACGCACGTGAACACGCCTCCTCCGGCCTCATAGTGATAGAGGCAGATATAAAAGGAGCGCGTCGCGGTGCTGGCGGTGGTGCCGCTATCGAAGGGACAGGAGGTGATATCTGACACCCCTGCTGGTTCACATCAACAGACCAGAAACAAGCCCCCAGATATCTACACTGGAAAGGAGGGCGCTGCTATCTAGGGAACAGGTGACATCCTCCTATACCCCTACCAGCGCAACCTGAGGGCCAGGGACGGGTACTTCAGGTACCTCTGTGGAAAGAGACTGTCACTCCTGAAGAAACCTACAGTCCATCAGTAGGTGGAAACGCGTCGAGTACATGGACAGCGTGCATAAGATAAGTAAATCAATTGATAAAGTGAATGTCAGCTAATTAGTGATGAGCGAGTACTAAAATGCTCGGGTGCTCGAAGCTCGGGCCGAGCATCCCGAGATACTCGTGTACTCGGCCCGAGTAACGAGCCCAATGTTATCCTATGGGAGACACGAGTATTTTTATGAAATGACTGCCGGCTGCCTGGAAAAACCCTAAAAATGTCACAAAAGTGTCAGAAGAGTGCGGAAATGACATGGCAACAGCATGGGGAAGACCCCTGGAAGCATTTCTCACTCAAAAGTCACAGCTGTGAACAATGTTGTCCGAGTTTCACGCCAATTTTACGGAGTGTCCAGAAAACCTTCCAAAATTACACCAAAATGAATATTTATGGTGGAAATGTTAAGGGCACATACCCAATAGTGAGATATAGCTGGTGTATGTCACTTTTTGTGATTACATAAAAGATTTTACGTGAAAACATTGTGCGACACTCCGATGACCCTGACAAGAGATGTACATGAAGCCCTGTCTACAAATAAAGTGCCCATTTTGAGGAACTGGGTCTATTGTAGTATCTTCCTTTGCAAGGGCAGTCAAAAATTGGGAGGTTCACCAATGCCCCTGGATACAGAGATGCAGGATGGCCTGTAAACAAGAACTGGGTGTATTGTAGTATAGCCCTTTGGTCAGGGCAGCCAAAAATTGGGAGGCTCCTCTTTGTCCCTGGATGGAGACATGCAGGAGGGCCTGTTAAGAAGAACTGGGTGTATTGTAGTATAGCCCTTTGGTCAGGGCAGCCAAAAATTGGGAGGCTCCTCTTTGTACCTGGATGGAGACGTGCAGGAGGGCCTGTTAAGAAGAACTGGGTGTATTGTAGTATAGCCCTTTGGTCAGGGCAGCCAAAAATTGGGAGGTTCAACAATCACCCATGCATACAGACATGTAGTAGGGCCTGTAACCCTCAAGTGGGTGTATTGTAGTATAGCCCTTAGGTCAGGGCAGCCAAAAATTGTGAGGCTCCTCTTTGTCCCTGGATGGAGACGTGCAGGAGGGCCTGTTAAGAAGAACTGGGTGTATTGTAGTATAGCCCTTTGGTCAGGGCAGCCAAAAATTGGGAGGTTCAACAATCACCCATGCATACAGACATGTAGTAGGGCCTGTAACCCTCAAGTGGGTGTATTGTAGTATAGCCCTTTGGTCAGGGCAGCCAAAAATTGGGAGGTTCAACAATCACCCATGCATACAGACATGTAGTAGGGCCTGTAACCCTCAAGTGGGTGTATTGTAGTATAGCCCTTTGGTCAGGGCAGCCAAAAATTGTGAGGCTCCTCTTTGTACCTGGATGGAGACGTGCAGGAGGGCCTGTTAAGAAGAACTGGGTGTATTGTAGTGTAGCCCTTTTGTCAGGGCAACCAAAAATTTGGAGGCTCCTCTTTGTCCCTGGATAGAGACGTGTAGGAGTACCTAAAAACATTTTTCCCATTGAAAAGGAGCGGGTCTCCTGTCGTTGTAATGCCCATTCTAACAGAATGGGCTAAAAAATTTACCACTGCGGGTATACCTCAAACAAGAGCCTAACTATTCTAACGCTCATCATGGTGTCACATGAGGAGAAGGAGTAGCAGTCCAGCGATTAGCCAAAGTATGGAAGTGTGTACCCATGGGTGAGTGGAGGTACATGTCAAATTCAAATAACAAAATAAAATTCAGTTGTGATTTGCTGGTGGTGTGGTGAAGTCTGGCCCAATCCAACCCTTGTTCATCTTGATCAGAGTGAGCCTGTCCGCATTTTCAGTTGACAGGCGGGTGCGTTTATCAGTGATGATTCCACCTGCTGCACTGAAAACACGCTCTGATAAAATGCTAGCGGCAGGGCAGGCCAGGACTTCCAAGGCGTAGAGAGCCAATTCATGCCACGTGTCGAGCTTGGAGACCCAATAATTGAAAGGCACCGATGAATCTCGCAGTACAGTTGTTCGATCTGCAAGGTACTCCTTCAGCATCTGCCCGAACTTAGCATTTCTGGTGGCACTACCCCGCACCTCAGGGGCTGTGGTACGTGAGGGGCTGAGAAAACTGTCCCACATCGTAAAGACAGTTCCCCTGCCTCTGGCGGATTGGACTTGTGCCCCTCTCGGCCGTACGCCTTGGTTGTCCATCGAATCCTGACCTATGCCGCTAGCGTTTTGTGAGGGGAAGGATTTCACAACTTCCGTGACTATGGCCCTCTGGAACTGCAGCATTTTGGCTGACCTCTCCGCCTCAGGAATGAGAGACATAAAGTTCTCCTTGTAGCGTGGGTCTAAGAGTGTTGCCAACCAGTACTGATTGTCGGCCAAGATGTTCTGAACGCGAGGGTCACGAGACAGGCAGCTTACCATAAAGTCAGCCATGTGCGCCAGACTCTTAACAGCCATCACATCAGTATCCAGACCAACACGATGACTGAACATGCTGTCCTCCTCCTCCTCCTCCTCATCTCCCCTGTCCTCTGGCCAGCCACGCTGAATCGAGGGTATGACTGGTGTGCATGTCATATCCCCAATTTGGCCTGAGAGTTGCTCCATGTCTTCATCCTCCTCCTCCTCGTCATAGTCCTCCACTACACGTTGTGATGACATGAGGCTGGGCTGTGTGTTTTCACCCACACCCACTACAGTTTCTTGCTGTAAGTCATCGCGCTCTGCCTGCAATGCATCCTCTTTTATTTTCAGCAGAGACCGTTTTAGAAGGCAGAGTAGTGGTATGGTGACGCTAATAATGGCGTCATCACCGCTCACCATCTTGGTGGAGTCCTCAAAGTTTTGGAGGACGGTGCATAGGTCCGACATCCATCTCCACTCCTCAGGTGTTATGTGTGGAGTTTGACTCATTTCCCGACGGCTTAGGTGATGCAGGTAGTCCACAACTGCCCTCTTCTGCTCACATATCCTGACCAACATGTGCAGCGTTGAATTCCAATGCGTGGGGACATCACACACCAGTCTGTGGGCCGGAAGACGCAAACGGCGCTGAAAGCTTTGTGAGGCACCGCCGGCATGATCCTCATGGCCGGGGCGCGTCACATGCAGGATCGAGGTATGATCCTGTGCACACTGGCCGGTTTGACTGATAATGCTGTGTGAACCAACTGTGAGACACAGGGTTTGATGAGCCTAATGAGCGGCAGTGAGAGTGAGATGAGATCGAGGAGTCCCTAAGGAATAAGGGCTGAGTGCTGACAACCCGGAACACAGGGAGTTAACCTGAGCTGTGTGAAAGGCTGGCACGATAAGAGGCAGCCAGGTGAGTGATTGAGTCATTCAGATTGAGATTGATTCTGGAAGCTGAGATCCTGCTGAGATTCATCCAGAGATTGCCAGCTTGAGAGCATGTGGGCTGAGAGCAGCCTGAGTGCAGAGCAGTCCAAGGCTCGGTGTGTGGACACGGGAGCATGCTAGCTCCATGCCGGTGCCGAGGTCCGTGGTCGTGTCCGCACCTGGAGGGGAAGCTGTGGTTGACCCGTGGACGCTAGACCGGACGTGGTTCACCTCACGTCCGGGAAGGAGCCTGTGGGGATGCCTGGTGGAACCTGTGACACAGGTGGCGAGACCCGGAAACGCAGTTCCTGAATGATTGTGGGAACTGTGCACCGTGTGTGTAAATCATGCTAGGCGAGTATAGACCGCCCTTGGGAACGACTCAGTGGAGTCACATAAAGGTCCTGATGAACCGGAATGAATGTAGCCCTTCGGGAGGCGAATGTATGTAGCCTTTGGAGGCAATCGTATGTAGTGTGCCAGGCGGGCATAGACCGCCTTTGGGTCCGAGTCAGAGTGCTCAGTTAAAGGACCTGATGAAACAGAACGTGTTTAACTATGTGTATGAGGGCTTAGGTAATGGCCCGGAATGAGAGATGATGGCCTATATGTAAGACCCATGTATAATGATGTGGGGAGAGAGTGACCCAGCTAGTATGGATGATGTTGGAGGCGTTCCGTCCCTGTGGGACGAGAGGGAGGCTTGCCCTGCTGCTTGCAGAGGGTACCTGTCCCTCAACCACGACCTCTAATGGTGTTGGTGTGCCTGTGGTGCCAGACACAGGGGTAATAGGGCTCCTAGTAGGTATCGGATGAGGTTCCCGTGTACTATGGTTTGCCAGTCCCTGTAATGGGCCATGGAGGGGCCACAGTCCATGGATGTGGACTGTGAGCAGGTGTGTGATCCATGGACGTTTGAATGATGGATCACATACGGTATGTAAGGTCCCGGTCAGGCAGGAATCCTGACTACGGGTGAATGTATATCATCATGCTGGGGGACTAAAGCCAGGCGGCAGGTACCGCCATTGGGACCCACAGGGCCCGTTGAGGCGTATGTAACGAAGGTCAGAAGCAGGGGTTAAAAGGGCTCCTAGAGTGGGGACACCATGGTTGAACCATGTGGACTCTGACTGGGAAATAGGCGGAGATGCGTCCAGGAAAGAGCCCCTTGGGGATACATGACATACCCGGTACTCAGGTTGCTCAATCCCTGTTATGAACCCGGAGGGGTCATCGTCGTACTGTAACGTATGTATAGTGTGAGTAGGCCGGAGGCCGTAGCCACCACGGGAGCTGTGAGTAGAGCTCCAATGGGGACAGAGATGGTTACAGGTCCCGGGTTACTATAAGATGTTATGTGCAGTATAAGTGTTATGTGATGTTAAATGTAAATGTATGGTGTATTTATGTAAAGTGTTTTTAATCAATGTGCTATGTGTCAAACATGCTACCCGGGTTATGTTATTATATGTGAAAAATAAACGGGTAGACATTGGTTAAACTTATAAACACGTGTTGTTGTCGTTTTGCAAGCGGGTTCCCCGGTTGCTACCTCACAGCTTGCAAGGCCGGCTGAAGCAGCAGGTGACTTGCGAAAATGTGCAGACAGACGCCGAACTTTTACCAGCAGCTCAGACACCTCCGGGTATGACTTCACAAACCTCTGAACCACCAGGTTGAGCACATGGGCCACGCATGGAACATGCGTCAGCTGCCCTCGCCTCAAAGCTGCCACCAGGTTCCGGCCATTGTCACACACGACCTTTCCTGGCTTTAGGTTCAGAGGTGTGAGCCAGTGATCTGCCTGCTGTTTCAGAGCTGTCCACACCTCTTCTGCATTGTGGGGTTTGTCACCTATGCAGACTAGCTTCAGCACAGCCTGTTGCCGCTTTGCAGAGGCAGTGCTGCAGTGCTTCCAGCTTGGGACTGGTGTGGAGGGTACAGTGGATGAGGATGCGCAGGTGGAGGAGGAGGAGGCTGAAGAGCATGACATTCCGGAGCTGTAGAGTGTCGGTGAAACCATGACAGAGGTAGGGCCTGCTATCCTTGGTGTGGGAAGGACGTGTTCCGTCCCTCACTCAGACTGGGTCCCAGCCTCCACAATATTAATCCAGTGTGCTGTCAAGGAGATGTAGCGGCCTTGCCCACAAGCACTTGTCCACGTGTCTGTGGTTAGGTGGACTTTGGCTGAAACAGCATTGTTCAGGGCACGTGTGATGGTGTTGGACACGTGGTTATGCAATGCGGGGACGGCACATCTGGAGAAATAGTGTCGGCTGGGGACCGAGTAACGTGGGACAGCAGCCGCCATCAGGTCGCGGAATGCGTCCGTCTCCACCAGACGGAAAGGCAACATTTCTAGCGCTATGAGTCGCGAAATGTGAGCATTGAGGACTGTGGCATGTGGGGCATTGGCAGCGTATTTGCGCCTGCGTTCAAATGTTTGCTGAATGGATAATTGAACGCTGCGCTGGGACAAGGACGTGCTTGATGGTGGCGTAATTTGTGCTTCAGCAACTTCAGGTGCAGGACCGGAGGCTTGTTCGCGGCCAGCATGGACAGGGGATTGGCTTGCATGCACAACAGCCGAAGACGTAGCAGTGACATCAGCACGCACCGCTCCTCGACTCTGTGGTACTTCCCACAAAGTCGGGTGCTTGGCTGACATGTGCCTGATCATGCTGGTGGTGGTCAGGCTGCTAGTTTTCATACCCCTGCTGATAGTGGCATGGCAGGTGTGGCAAATGGCCTTTTTAGAGTCTTCTGGAGCCAACTTAAAAAACTCCCAGACTCGGGAAGACCGAACATTTGCACAGGCACCTTGAGTCGTGTTGTTGTTCCGGGGAACGGTTGCCTGCCTTCTGCCTGCGGACGCACCCCTGCTTCGTACTGGCTGTTGTGATGCTACGCCTCCCTCCCCCTGTGCACTGCTGTCCTCGCTCTGCATATCCTCCTGCCATGTAGGGTCAGCTACTGGATCATCCACCACGTCGTCTTCCTCTTCCACACCCTGATCCTCCTCCTGACTTCCTGGCAATTGTGTCTCATCATCGTCCACCCCTTGTTGAGACACTTTGACAACATTCCGTTCGTCATAACGCGGCTGCTCAAATATTTGGGCATCTGTACATACCATCTCCTCATGACCCACTTCAAGAGGAGGTGGCGACAGGCCAGATTCTGCGAATGGATACGTGAACAGCTCTTCCGAGTGTCCTAGTGTGGGATCTGTAATGTCCGTGGACGTGTAATCGGCCAGGTGGTAGGAAGGAGGATCAGGTTGGGAAATGTGCGGTGCAGTATCACGGCTACTGACAGTTGACCGTGCGGAAGACAGGGTGTTTGTGGAGGTGCCCATCTGACTTGAAGCATTATCCGCTATCCAAGTAACAACCTGTTGACACTGGTCTTGGTTCAACAGTGGTGTACTGCTGCGGGCCCCAAGAATTTGGGACAGGACGTGCGAGCGAGGAGATGTGGCCCTTTGTTGTTGCGAAATGAGTGCTTGCACACGACCTCGGCCTCTGCCTGCACCACCATCACGTCCACTTCTTTGTTCCTTGCCAACGCCTTTGCGCATTTTGCCTGTATAGAGCGACAACTGCCTGGTGACTGTGGAGGTCACAGGAGATTAGGATTTTAGTTCCCTAAGGGTGCGTTCACACCACGATTTTTAGGGAGCCGATGCTGTCCGATATAATTCGGACAGCATCGGCTCCCTTCTGATGCCTGGAATCGGCTGCCAAATAGGCGCCCGATTCCGGCATAAAATCGGCGCCGGAGGCTGCAAAAAAAGAAAAAAAAAAAAAAAAGTTTATTCTCACCTCTCCCCGAGCCCCCGCCGTCTTCCGCCATCTTCCTCTAGGTTCCCGGTGGCTCTCGCAGGCTGCCGGTGTCAGCAGAGGTGTACCTCTGCTGTACACAGGACCTGCGGTGATGTCACAGTCACGTGACCGCGGGTTCACCATTCACCATGGTGAACCCGCGATCACATGACTGTGACATCACCGCAGGTCCTGAACAGCAGAGGTACACCTCTGCTGACACCGGAGCCTGCGGCAGCCTGCGGGAGCCACCGGGAGCCTAGAGGAAGATGGCGGAAGACGGCGGGGGCTCGGGGAGAGGTGAGAATAAACTTTTTTTTTTTTTTCTTTTTAACCCTTGTGCTCCCAGGAGCATTTTTACTGTACTGAGCTTGCTCAGTACAGTAAAATGGGGTCCGAGGAAACATCACATATTTCCTCGGACCTTTCTCCATAGGGCCCCATGTTAGGGATCGGGTCAGATCGGATGTGCACTAAATGCCATCCGATTTGGTCCGATCCGACTCTGTCAGATTTTGCAATCGGATGAAAAAATCGTTGCAGGCAACGATTTTTTTCTCCTGAAAAAAATCGGCCAAAATCGGGCAGAATCGGATCGGACCAAATCGGATGGCATTTAGTGCACATCCGATTCGGTCCGATCCCCATAGGGATCCATAGGATCCGAAAATCGGTCCGATGCTGTCCGATTTTTTTCGGACAGCATCGGAAATACAAAAATCGTGGTGTGAAAGCACCCTAAGCTGTAGAAATTTATGACGTACAACAGTGTGGTGACAGTTGAGATGACAAGAGTTAGGATTTTAGTTCCCTAACCTGTAGAAACCTATGACGTACAACAGTGTGGTGACAGTTGAGATGACAAGAGTTAGGATTTTAGTTCCCTAACCTGTAGAAACCTATGACGTACAACAGTGTGGTGACAGTTGAGATGACAAGAGTTAGGATTTTAGTTCCCTAACCTGTAGAAACGTATGACGTACAACAGTGTGGTGACAGTTGAGATGACAATAGTTAGGATTTTAGTTCCCTAACCTGTAGAAACCTATGACGTACAACAGTGTGGTGACAGTTGAGATGACAAGAGTTAGGATTTTAGTTCCCTAACCTGTAGAAACCTATGACGTACAACAGTGTGGTGACTGTTGAGATGACAAGAGTTAGGATTTTAGTTCCCTAACTTGTAGAAACGTATGACGTACAACAGTGTGGTGACTGTTGAGATGACAATAGTTAGGATTTTAGTTCCCTAACTTGTAGAAACTTATGACGTACAACAGTGTGGTGACTGTTGAGATGACAAGAGTTAGGATTTTAGTTCCCTAACTTGTAGAAACCTATGACGTACAACAGTGTGGTGACAGTTGAGATGACAAGAGTTAGGATTTTAGTTCCCTAACTTGTAGAAACGTATGACGTACAACAGTGTGGTGACTGTTGAGATGACAAGAGTTAGGATTTTAGTTCCCTAACTTGTAGAAACCTATGACGTACAACAGTGTGGTGACTGTTGAGATGACAAGAGTTAGGATTTTAGTTCCCTAACCTGTAGAAACGTATGACGTACAACAGTGTGGTGACTGTAATGGTTTGAAGAGAGGATTTTAGTCCCTAACCTGTATTAAGGTAGTACGTACACCTGTCTGGTGACTGTTTTGATGACAAGAGTTAGGATTTTAGTTCCCTAACCTGTATTAAGGTAGTACGTACACCTGTCTGGTGACTGTTTTGATGACAAGAGTTAGGATTTTAGTTCCCTAACCTGTATTAAGGTAGTACGTACACCTGTCTGGTGACTGTAAGGGTTTGAAGAGAGGATTTTAATCCCTAACCTGTATTAAGGTAGTACGTACACCTGTCTGCTGACTGTTTTGATGACAAGAGTTAGGATTTTAGTTCCCTAACCTGTATTAAGGTAGTACGTACACCTGTCTGGTGACTGTTTTGATGACAAGAGTTAGGATTTTAGTTCCCTAACCTGTATTAAGGTAGTACGTACACCTGTCTGGTGACTGTAAGGGTTTGAAGAGAGGATTTTAATCCCTAACCTGTATTAAGGTAGTACGTACACCTGTCTGCTGACTGTTTTGATGACAAGAGTTAGGATTTTAGTTCCCTAACCTGTATTAAGGTAGTACGTACACCTGTCTGGTGACTGTAATGGTTTGAAGAGAGGATTTTAATCCCTAACCTGTATTAAGGTAGTACGTACACCTGTCTGCTGACTGTTTTGATGACAAGAGTTAGGATTTTAGTTCCCTAACCTGTATTAAGGTACTACGTACACCTGTCTGGTGACTGTAATGGTTTGAAGAGAGGATTTTAGTCCCTAACCTGTATTAAGGTAGTACGTACACCTGTCTGGTGACTGTTTTGATGACAAGAGTTAGGATTTTAGTTCCCTAACCTGTATTAAGGAAGTACGTACACCTGTCTGGTGACTGTAATTGTTTGAAGAGAGAATTTTAGTCCCTAACCTGTATTAAGGTACTAAGTACAAAGTGTGGTGACTCTAATGGTCACAGAAAAGCTTGGATTCCAATCTGTATCACCCTGCCTATATCCTCCTAGATTAGTCCTGAGAAGGACTGTTCTGGTCACTGGAAATCTTGGACTCCGATCTGGATCACCCTGCCTATGTCCTCCTAGATTAGTCCTGAGAAGGACTGTTGTGGTCAGCAGCAGTTTGCAGCCCTGATCCGGATCTACCTATGAGGGCCGCAAATCTGTCCCTAATCAGCAGCAGACACTCTCCCTACACTCACTGTCTGGAAGGCTGTGTGCCGAGCACAGCGCGCCGGGACTTATAAAGGCTCGGTGACGCTGTGCAGGCCGGCCAATCACTGCTATACCACAACTAACAGGGCTGTGGCATTGCAGTGGTCTGTCAGCCAATCCCTGCACGTGGGCTGGCTCTCAAAAGAGCGCCAACATGGAGAGATGACGACCACGAGCACAGCACGAGTATCGCGAGATTACTCGGTGCTCGGCGAGTCGCCCGAGTACAGTGATACTCGTGCGAGTAACGAGTAGTGCCGAGCATGTTCGCTCAACACTACAGCTAATACATCCACTGGTTGCATGGGAATAGGTTGGTGCAGCCCCATATATTTGTCTATTTGTTATCTTACTAGGTTGTGGAGAAGGGGACATTTAGTGATGGTATAGTATGGTGCAGGACACTATAGAGGCATGATTTGTGATCTGGAGGATACATTTAACCCAATGGGTCCCCTCCTCATGATGGGGTGTTGACTGTGGAATCCTTGACTGATTTGATCACTGTCTATGACCCTGGCAGGGTTATGCTGCACAAGTGGAGTTGTTTACTTTTTAAAACATGAAGTAACATTATAATCTTTGTACCCCACCATTACTAATGTGATAATACCCTATGGTAACAGTAAGTGACTTAGCTAAAAGGACAGTGGGGTTTGACCCATGTTCAGACTATACCCCTGATCAACCTTGGATGTGTGATGCGACTGGGCCCTAGCAATAGGCTATTGGTTGTCAGGGAGAGCCGTCGTGGAACGGGGACACCGCACAAATCAAGTGTTTAAAACTCCGTTGCTAGGCAGGAACTAGAACAGGGAAAGGATAGGAGGTATCCATCCCTGAGTGAAGCGTGTGTTTATAGACACCAGGTGTGGGACTACACTGATTTGTTATTTTAACAAATAAATTATTAAAAGTTATATTTTAAATAGTGCACTTTATATTGGAATTATAATTCTACCTTATGGAAAGGCGTTTTCCTGCAACCATAAGAAGACAGTTAAGTAGGTAAGGAGATTTAAAGCCACATTCCTCCTCTAGGAAATATGCAAATTTGCACTTCATTAAGGAAGTGGATGAACTCCAGCCCCACCTTTAAGTGGCTCCTCAAAGTCATAATCGCTTTCCAACAAACTTTTTAATAGGATTAGGGTTTTGTGCCAGATAGCAAGTTTCCAGACCTCGTCTTAGCCCACTCACACAGCCAGATCAGAATATCCCACACACTACACTGATGAGGGGCAGATACCCCGAAATGCAGCATCTGTAGTTTGGGGTTCTGATCTGGCACAATTTCCTAGTCATATTAAAAAGCTTGTTTGAAAGCGACTATGACTTTGAGGAGCCACTTAAAGGTGGCACTGGAGTTCATCCACTTCCTTACTGAAGTGCAAATTTGCATATTTCCTAGAGGAGGGATGGGGCTTTAAATCTCCTTATCTACTTAACTGTCTTCTTATGGTTTCAGGAAAACCCCTCTCCATAAGGTTGATAGCAAGTTCCCAGACCTCATCTTAGCCCACTCACACAGCCAGATCAGAATATCCTACACACTACACTGATGAGGGGCAGTTACCCTAAAATGCAGTGTCTGTTATGCTTGATCTGAAACTGCAGAAAGTGATCTCTCAGCCCCGGCACAGTGATCCACTATGTGATCACTGTGCCATGGCTGTCAAATCCCTTCACTGCAGCTGCAGATTAAGCTACAGTAAAGGGATCCCACAGGCAGGGGGCCTTACTAGACGCCAGACCTGGAAGCGATGGTGGCGGCGGTAGGAACTGGAGCACGAAGGAGGACTGGAAGAAGACCGGAGCGGCGGGGAGCAAAGAGGACGGGAGGTGAGCGGCAGGAGGTGGCGGCGGCAGGGGGAGGTGAGCAGCGGCGGGAGGAGGCGGCAGGAGGTGATCATCGGAGCGGTGATCGGCGGTCAGGGCACAGCGGAGGACAGGGGGGATGAGTGGGGAGGGGCATGAGACATCGGGGGAGAGGGGGGATGAGCAGGAGGGATGTACAGGAAGATGATCGGGGGGGCAGGAGGAGCCATGCAGAGGAGGAGACCACAAACTCTGCAAAGTTGCGGTAATTGGGGGTTTCATTTTCAACCGCCCATTACTGCGGCTGTAGCCTCGGGGGGGCAAAGCGCCCCCCCTGGGCTATAGTACATGTCCCAATGTATCTGCAGCTCGAGTGACAGGTCAGTGAGACCCTTGCTCGAGCTGCAGGAGCGCAATCCCCAGATAACACAGCATTTGCCTCATGGGTCGGGAACGCACCTGTTTCCATGGCACATACGCTGTGTCACAGGTCGGGAAGGGGTTAAAGCTGGATTTCGATGCAAAAAGATTTCCCAAGTTTTAAATATCTCAAGGAGCACTGTGCAAGCAATCATATTGAAATTAAAGGAGTATCAGACCACTGCAAATCTACAAAGACCTGGTGTCACGTGCTGACATTGCTGGATGTTGCTGTGTGTGTTTGTCTTTAAGAGCTGCATGGTTGATAGTTGTGAAGGTCCTGGGCCTCCTGTGTTGTGCTCCAGAACTGCATTCACTATGAGGTTCGGCTGCTGGTTGAGGGGTTAATGAGCTCCCCTCCCCCTGGCCTTTAAGTAGCCTTTCCTTCCATCAGGTGGTGCTGCTGATAGAGTTTCACTCTATGCCTGGAAGCCGTGCTGTGCTGTGTGTTTGTGTGGCTGATGTCCTTTCCTTTGGAGTTGCTGTATCCCAGTTCTGTGGAGGGAGGTGAGGGGGGAATAGCGCAGGGCTGTTGGAGGAATTTTACGGAGAAGCTGAAGGCCCAAACCTTCTCACCTCCAGAGATACCTTCGGGATCAGGGCCATTCAGGGTTCCTAGAGTAGGGTCAGACTAGTCTTCCCTGGTCACCCTGCCCATAACTGCCATTCCCTCATCACTATTCTCCCTACACCGTGACACCCGGCCGTCCCTCTAAAGTTTCATCTAGAACAAGGAAAAGACTGATCAGAGATGCAGCCAAAGGCCCATGATCACTCTGTATGCACTGCAGAGATCTACAGCTGAGGTGGGAGTGTCTGTCAATAGGACAACAATCAGTCGTACACTGCACAAATCTGGCCTTTATGGAAGAGTGGCAAGAAGAAAGGCATTTCTCAAAGATATCTATTTTTTTATATATGTATATGTAGGGGGTAATTTCCCCCCTCTACTGCAAAAAATGAAGTCTGACTGTGCAATGTGGTACAAGTCTTCCTTTTCTTGATTTGGCAGTTGCCAGATCTTGAAAATAAATATCCTTCCTAGAATCCTGTATCTGCTGCAGACTCTTCTGATTAAAATTCCCCAAGACTTCTTTTGACAGATTTCCTCCATCCAACATCAATTTATCTGGGATGGCAGATCTGCTAGAGTAGGGAAGATTATCCTCTTAAACGATACCACACAGCAGTTCACGTGTCCAGAATGATTGACTGGTGTAGGAATAGTACACACAAGGCTTGGGTACACATTGGACAAAACTTCAGCCTAATCCCGCTAAATAGACTACCTTGGGTGATGGCGTCAGCTCCCAGCTCTCTCCTGACACACCCAACTATTGGAACCACTATACGGGTTTGCAACTCTCTACCTCTGAGATCCTCCATTCTCCCTCCCTGCTCACCGCTATTTTAAGTCATTCTAGTTTTTTGGCTGCCAGTTCTGACAAAACATTTGCTCTATGGATAGCGAGCGATGAGTAAGGACTATGTCCGAAACGCGTCCGGCTAGGATGCTTTTTAACATGTATGTCTAAATAAAGGTCAAGGAAAACTTCTATGGACAAGTGGCCCTGAAATTTTTTTTCTTGAGTGTCTATGGTGGAAACCATCCGCCTTCAGGAGCCTGGGATCCAAAGGGTGTATGAGTTAGAGGTGAGCGGCTTTCTTCCTTCCCCTATCCCACAAGCAGCCAGAAGGGATAGAGCGGAAGCGATGGGTGAGGGAGATGAGTGGCCGTCTTTGGGTGAGCTATCGTCCTGGGAAGAGCCAACTAAATTGGGTTGGTGGAGATGTTTCCAACTAGACATTATCTGCAATCATTACCCCCTAGGTCTTGTTTTAAGCGAACTAGGACATAATTTGCATCACTGTGCTTTAACCAGGGACCACTCAGACATGCCTTGTTCTTCCTCTACTCTTTGCTAGGATCTTTACAGGACCAAGGCCCGCCAGCTTTTATATCACAATGGGAGAGGGAACTAAACATCACCTTTTCAGAGGAACAGATCATAAGAATATTCCAACTTACAGCGCTTCCATCAGTTCTAAATTTCAGGAGGCTAAGTATAAGTTACTGTCACGGTGGTACAGAACCCCGGTCAAACTTAACGCAATGTACCCAGATCATAGCACGAATTGTTGGAGATGCGGGAGGGAGAGGGGTACTCTTTTGCAGATATTTTGGGACTGTGAGGCTATTCGGCCCTTTTGGTCTGAGGTTGAGAACATCATACAGCGGGTCTCTTCTATTAAAATACCCCTAACACCTGCACTGATTCTCCTGCACCACTGTGAAGTCCCTATGAATACGTATAAGAACTCCCTCTTTAAGTTCCTCATTATTGCAGCTAGTTCTTACATACCAGTGCTTTGGGGAAAGGCCACCACAACCGTCTATTCTGCAATTTCTCGGAGGGGTTAACTAACTGATGTACATGGAGGAATTGACATCCTCCATACGAGACTCTCAAACTTATTTTGGATCCACATGGCTGGCATGGATGGATTTTCAACAATCCGAGTATTGTCATGCCCTACTAGACAGAGAACTGTGGCACCCCTGCGTCCAGGAGGCCACAAAGGGAACTGCAGCCAGGTAGATAGGGAAAGACAGTTGAACACCAACACCCTCACAGCCCACACAACCCACGTAAGAGTAGAAGGCAGCACCCAACCCGGAGCCTGGGAACTCTAGGCAGGCAAGGGGTGGTGGGTTTAGAGACAGTGGGTGAGCAACCCAGCAAGTCAGTTGACAGAGGGTAGATATAGAGCAGGGGGAGGAAAAAGGAGTCAGTAGGCCCAGGGTGCTGAGCAGCAAAGACACAGACCAGCAACAGGCTGAGGAGCACGGCACAGGCCGAAAGATAGCAGTGGGCCGGTGTAGGCTGAGCAGCAGGGAAGGAGATCACATGTCCTGGAAGAGTGGAATGGAAGGAGTGCAGAATCTGAAAGAGCCAGTGCGAGCCACAGAGAGAAAGCACATCCGGAACCAGCACCCCAGGAGTGTGAGGGATGAGAGGGACAGTGATACCGGGCCCTAGAATCACGGCTGAGACGGCAGACTGCAGGCGGAGTAGCCCTCCTAATGAACCCGAAGACACAGAGAGAGAGAGCCTGGTAGAGCCTCATCATCACTGAGGACTACTGGAGGCTAGGCTTGGAGTAGAGTGTCGGCTCTAGAGGGGACCACATATTTACCCGGCATCCCCAGACAACCGACGGGGGACCACAGCTACACGTTAGGGTCCCTACCCCCAAGGACAGGGAGCTCAGTGACAACCCGGAGGACCCACAGGGGCCCAAGTCATCGCCATACTGTCCAGAGACGCACACTAAGTGACCAAGAGAGAGAACTGAAAGCCTGGAAGGGACAGAGAGGCAGAGTGAGGGGTCATAGAGGGAGTAACCTGGCTGCAG
>JARQOC010000007.1:173006354-173165797 GCA_033576535.1 Allobates femoralis
TTTATTGTATTGGTTGAGTTTGTCTTTTTAGTCAGGTATTTATTTGGAATTTGGTAAAAGACAGTAAGTATTTGCCTTTGTTTGAAACTGGAGGCAAATGAAGGGAACAGTACAGGCCACATGCAAATATGTATCAACCCTTTTCCAGCTACAACACGGGTTGTCTAATATAGCAGTGAATATGAGCCATAAAAGTTTCATTATTATTATTTATTAACCTTCAGCTTGATCTCAAGTCATGGCGATTTGATTGATGATTTCTCTGTAGGAAGATCTATCTTGCACAGCCTAGATAGGTCCACCATGGTCTTCTCCACTGTTATCTTGACAGTATCAAGCCATTGGGTTGCTGGTCTTCCTCTTCGCCTTGTACCTTCTATTCTTCCTACCATAATGTCCTTCTATAGTGATTTTTCTCTTAGTATGATGTGTCCAAAGTATTCAAGTCGTAGCTTGGTGATCCTTGCTTCAAGTGACATGTCTGGCTTGATTTGTTCCAAAATTGTTCTTCATGCCATCCATGATATTGATAATATCCTTCTCCAGCACCACATTTCAAAGGCGTTGATTCTTCTTCTGTCTTGTTTCTTTATCGTCCATGTTTCACATCCATATGTTACTACAGAAAAGTAAGGCTTCATATTTTACTTTTTTGTCTGTACTTTGCAAAAAATTGGCCTCACAATAAGCCTTTATAAGGTTTTGCACAGGTCACATTGCCCAGCAAATCTAAGTACTACCAGAGCTTTCAAGCTTTAACCTCAATACAAGGATCAAGACTCCACTGCCGGGATTAGCAGTTTGCTCCCATATAATAGTTATCGACTGGTGGAGTGGCTGAGGAAAAACCAAACAGCTCAAGGTAGGAAGCAGAAAATATTAGACTAGGACACCATCAGAAATAAAAAGTCAGGAGTAGCCAAGACAGTTCCAGGACAGGCCAGATGGTTAAAGAAAAAAACAAAAATCCTGGTGGATCTCCGAAATGGTGTTACCGTATATACTCGTGTATAAGCCGACCCGTGTATAAGCCGACCCCCCTACTTTTGCCCCCAAAACCTGGGAAAACTTATTGACTCGTGTATAAGCCGAGGGTGGACCCCAGCACAGGTATACAGCCCCCAGCAGTGTGGTATACAGCAGCCTCCCCAGTGGTATATACAGGCCCCAGCAGTGTTACAGCAGCAGCCCCAGTGGTATATACAGCAGCCCCAGTGGTAGTATACAGCAGCCCCAGAGGTATATACAGCAGCCCCAGTGGTAGTATACAGCAGCAGCCCCAGTGGTAGTATACACGCAGCCCCAGTAGTATATACAGCCCCAGTGGTAGTATACACGCAGCCCCAGTGGTAGTATATACAGCCCCAGTGGTAGTATACAGCCCCAGTGGTAGTATACAGCCCCAGTGGTAGTATACAGCCCCAGTGGTAGTATACAGCAGCCCCAGTGGTATATTCAGCCCCAGTGGTAGTATACATACAGCCCCAGTGGTAGTATACAGCCCCAGTGGTAGTATACAGCAGCCCCAGTGGTATATTCAGCCCCAGTGGTAGTATACAGCCCCAGTGGTAGTATATAGCCCCAGTGGTAGTATACATACAGCCCCAGTAGTAGTATACAGCCCCAGTGGTAGTATATAGCCCCAGTGGTAGTATATAGCCCCAGTGGTAGTATACATACAGCCCCAGTAGTAGTATACAGCCCCAGTGGTAGTATATAGCCCCAGTGGTAGTATATAGCCCCAGTGGTAGTATTCATACAGCCCCAGTGGTAGTATTCATACAGCCCCAGTAATAGTATACAGCCCCAGTGGTAGTATATAGCCCCAGTGGTAGTATACAGCCCCAGTGGTAGTATATAGCCCCAGTGGTAGTATACATACAGCCCCAGTAGTAGTATACATCCCCAGTGGTAGTATATAGCCCCAGTGGTAGTATACAGCCCCAGTGGTAGTATATAGCCCCAGTGGTAGTATACATACAGCCCCAGTAGTAGTATACAGCCCCAGTGGTAGTATATAGCCCCAGTGGTAGTATATAGCCCCAGTGGTAGTATTCATACAGCCCCAGTGGTAGTATTCATACAGCCCCAGTAATAGTATACAGCCCCAGTGGTAGTATATAGCCCCAGTGGTAGTATATAGCCCCAGTGGTAGTATATAGCCCCAGTGGTAGTATACATGGCCCCAGCAGGGCCCCCCTCATAATTTGGCGCCCCCACCTCCCTTTCTGGGCCCCCCCGCATGCAGTGCTGCGCATATACATTACCGGTCTAGCAGCTGTCACCCTCCGATGGATCGCGGCTCCCGGCTCCGGGCTCCATCTTCCTCGCTGTCTTCCTGCCTTGTGACCGGGCTCATCGCGCATCGCGATGACGTCACCGGGACGCCGGCCGGTCACCTGACAAGCAGGAAGACAGCGAGGAAGATGGAGCCCGGAGCCGGGAGCCGCGATCCATCGGAGGGTGACAGCTGCTAGACCGGTAATGTATATGCGCAGCGCTGCATGCGGGGGGGGCCCAGAAAGGGAGGTGGGGGCGCCAAACTTTTAGGGGGCCGTATTGACTCGCGTATAAGCCGAGGGGGGCACTTTTCAGCCCAATTTTTGGGCTGAAAAACTCGGCTTATACGCGAGTATATACGGTAAGTCTGAAGATCGGCTCCCTTCATTAGTCAGACAGCCAACATACTAATTGGCCAAGACGACTACTGCCTAAAATAATATGGTTGTGACAATTGGCTTGAAAGATTGGCACTGGATTTCCATGTGATGAGTTGGCAATACAGTAAGCATTGAAAGCCAATACTACCAATGTTAGATTAACGTCTTTCTGAGTTTGAATAAGGTTTTTTTTTGACTAATCATCCCAGAGCCAGCCGCTTAAACTTTTTATATATCAAATCAATTATTGATAGATTCAATGTATTGGCAGCAAGGATTTATCAATAATAGTAAGTATACAGTAATAATTTCACAAAGTGGAAAGAGGAATTATTTGGACTAGTAAGGTTGTCCAGGCTCAAACCATTGTCATACATGATATTGAGTTATATACATACAAACGAAATCTATAGAAAAGGGTAGAAGATTAAAGAGATCTGTTCCTTCAGTAAGTGACATTCGGACACCTGAGCCACCGTCCCTGAATAAAGTGCATAAGCGTGAGTGGGCAGTAGTCCTGGAAACTACATGACCTATATGCAAAGAACAAAGTGAGGAATAATAGGCTTTTCATTTGCACTTATGCCTGAACACTCGGACAAATGTTGTTCCAGTGTCATAATAATGTCATAATGGCACTTATGGCCAAAGAAGATGACAAAGGCACAGCACTCACATAGTCAGGAGACTGGACTTCATTAGTTGTTTCCCACAAACAGAATGGCCAGCGTTGTTAATCCACACTTGTTATGGTTTTAGTGTATAAATCTAGTGTCGACCTCCTAGATACATAGTTAAAGTTATAATCCTCCTATAGTAGGATGCAATACAACTTTGTCCTTTAGTTAATGTCAATAGGTTAAAGACTTATTCCCAAAAGAGCAAGCTATCCCCTATCTAAATGCTAGGGGATAACTTGTTGATTGCTGGGGTTCCAAACTTTAGGGCCCCAGTGATTCTAAAAATGAGGCTCTGGATCCCAAGAACTTGGCTCTGCATTGTATTTTTTGGGGTGGAGATTTTTATGCTTAAACTCTGTAATACTCACTGTCTATTTAACTGCTGGAAATGACCAAACTCTTTATTCAGCATTCTCTAAAGGCCCAGTTACACACAGATAATTGTGCAGAGATTGTTCACAGATCTCTGGTTGCAGTGAAATCATGGACACATTGTTCCATTTTGTGGCTGTGTACAAATGTAACAATGTGTCCATGATTTCACTGCAACCAGAGATCTGCAAACAATCTCTGCACAATCATCTGTGTGTGTAAGTGGGCCTTAACAGTCCCAAGACAATAAATGGATTGGGCTGAAGCCTGTTAAAGGGAACCTGTCATCCCTTTGGGCATTTTAAACTGTGCTCACCAGCTTACACATAATGTAAATGGGGTTCCTATAACCCCTCTATGTGTCCAGGCGTGCCACTCATAACTGAGAGATGAACTTGTATTCTGTCCAGCGCTGGCCTGCTAAAAGGTCCAGGAGGCATGCTATATGATCCAGATGTATAATGTCCTCACCGCCCATCTGGCTGCAAAACCCGCCCTGCAATTTGAAAATTTCCGCCCCTCCTCTGGCAGTCGAGATGAGTGAAAGGTGCACTCATGCCTGTGCGGTGGAGCCGCTGGAGCAGGTGACCGTGCTCATCCATTGAAGTACAGAAGTTTCACATGCAGTGGCGTAACGATCGCGGTAGCAGGGGTCATGGCTGAGACGGGGCCCGGGCCTGTAGGGGGCCCGCGCCTCCAGCCGCCCCCTGCGACTGCGATCGCAGCTCCTGCTTCACATAGATGTGCGTTCCTGAGGACATAAATCCATGTGACACCGTGGCAGCACAGACTCCGTGTGTCAGCGAGAGGAAAGGAGGGAAAGGGAGCCTCCTACTTGCTGCTGCTGCACCCGCCCCTCCCCTCCTCTGGCCTGCCGGCTTCCTGCCCTGCGTTCCACTGTGGTGCTTCCTCCCACTTCCTGCTTGAGTGCACAGTGGAGCGCGGGCCGGCGGCACCTCTTCCTCCTTCTCCAGAGGCTTGAATCCTCAGTTTCTGCAAGAGAAGACGCCGAAACAGCGATGGAACAAAGAGAGGTAAATACAGATTTTTTTTAAAATAAGTGAGTGCAGTGTGGCCAGAGGAGTACGGGGAAAAGGGGGGATCATATATAAGGCTGCACATAATACTGCTCTATATGAGAGATATAAGGCTGCACATAATACTGCCCTATATGGAAGATATAAGGCTGCATATACAGTGCCTACAAGTAGTATTCAACACCCCGCAGATTTAGGTGGTTTGATAAGATGCAAATAAGTTAGAGCCTTCAAACTGCAAACGAGAGTAGGATTTATTAACAGAAGCATAAATCTTACAAACCAAAAAGTTATGTTGCTCAGTTGAATTTTAATAAATTTTAAACATAAAAGTGTGGGTCAATTATTATTCAACCCCTAGGTTTAATATTTTGTAGAATAACCCTTGTTTGCAATTACAGCTAATAATCGTCTTTTATAAGACCTGATCAGGCCGGCACATGTCTCTGGAGTTATCTTGGCCCACTCCTCCATGCAGATCTTCTCCAAGTTATCTAGGTTCTTTGGGTGTCTCATGTGGACTTTAATCTTGAGCTCCTTCCACAAGTTTTCAATTTGGTTAAGGTCAGGAGACTGACTAGGCCACTCCATCACCTTGATTTTTTCCCTCTTGAACCAGGCCTTGGTTTTCTTGGCTGTGTGCTTTGGGTCGTTGTCTTGTTGGAAGATGAAATTACGACCCATCTTAACATCCTTGATGGAGGAGTGGAGGTTCTTGGCCAAAATCTCCAGGTAGGCCGTGCTGTCCATCTTCCCATGGATGCGGACCAGATGGCCAGGCCCCTTGGCTGAGAAACAGCCCCACAGCATGATGCTGCCACCACCATGCTTGACTGTAGGGATGGTATTCTTGGGGTCGTATGCAGTGCCATCCAGTCTCCAAACGTCACGTGTGTGGTTGGCACCAAAGATCTCGATCTTGGTCTCATCAGACCATAGAACCTTGAACCAGTCTGTCTCAGAGTCCTCCAAGTGATCATGAGCAAACTGTAGACGAGCCTTGACGTGACGCTTTGAAAGTAAAGGTACCTTACGGGCTCGTCTGGAACGGAGACCATTGCGGTGGAGTACGTTACTTAGGGTATTGACTGAAACCAATGTCCCCACTGCCATGAGATCTTCCCGGAGCTCCTTCCTTGTTGTCCTTGGGTTAGCCTTGACTCTTCGGACAAGCCTGGCCTCGGCAAGGGAGGAAACTTTCAAAGGCTGTCCAGGCCGTGGAAGGCTAACAGTAGTTCCATAAGCCTTCCACTTCCGGATGATGCTCCCAACAGTGGGGACAGGTAGGCCCAACTCCTTGGAAAGGGTTTTGTACCCCTTGCCAGCCTTGTGACCCTCCACGATCTTGTCTCTGATGGCCTTGGAATGCTCCTTTGTCTTTCCCATGTTGACCATGTATGAGTGCTGTTCACAAGTTTGGGGAGGGTCTTAAATAGTCAGAAAAGAGATAATTAATCCACACATGTGAAGCTCATTGTTCTTTGTGCCTGAACTACTTCTTAATACTTTAGGGGGACCAAACAGAATGCTGGTGGTTTGAGGGGTTGAATAATAAATGACCCTCTGAATTAACTTTTAACGCTTTAAAAAAAAAAAATGAATAAATAAAAAAATCTTTTTGGCTGCAGTGCATTTCCCACTTCCAGGCTGATCTACAGTCCAAATGTCACAATGCCAAGTTAATTCCGCATGTGTCAACCAGCTAAATCTGCAGGGGGTTGAATACTACTTGTAGGCACTGTATAATACTGCACTATATGGGAGCTATAAGGCTGCACACAATACTGCACTATATGGGAGATATAAGGCTGCACATGATACTGCACTATATGGGTAATATAAGGCTCCACATAATAATGCCCTAAATGGGAGATATAAGGCAGCACATAATACTGCACTATATGGGACATATAGGGCTGCACATAATACTGCACTATATAGGAGATATAAGGTTGCACATAATACTGCACTATAAGGGAGATATAAGGCTGCATATATAATACTGCACAATATGGAGAGATATGAGGCTGCATATACTGTATAAGGCTGCACTATATGGAGAGTTTTGAGATTGCACTATATGGAGAGCTATGAGGCTGAATTATGCTATATGGAGAGGCTATGAGGTTGCATTATACTATATGGAGAGGCTTATGAGGCTGCATTATACTATACGGAGAGGCTATGAGGCTGTATTATACTATATGGAGAGGCTATGAGGCTGTATTATACTATATGGAGAGGCTATGAGACTGCATTATACTATATGGAGAGGCTATGAGGCTGTATTACACTATATGGGAGGCTATGAGGCTGTATTACACTATATGGAGAGGATGTGAGGCTGTATTAAGCTATAAGGATGAATATAAGGAGGGCTATGAGGCTGCATTATGATATGTGGAGAAATGTGAGGCTGCAGTATATTATATGGAGAATAATGGGGGTTCATTATAATAATTGAATCACTATAGTGGCTACCTTATGAATGGAGGACTATGGAATGCATTATAATACTTAGAGGACTATGGGGATACAATGTAATATATGGAGGAATATGGGGATGCATTATAATAATTGTACGACTATGGGGACAGGAGGAAGCGGACCATATAAATAAGGATGGGACATATATACCATGATAAGGGCCATATTCCAGGAGGAGGACCATGTATAGCAGGATAAGGGACATTAATACATAATGAAAGGGGAGAGGGGTCAAATTGTGAATCTTTAAAGGATTGAGAATGTTACATGAGGCCCATACATTTCATCAACATGCAGGTGGGAAGGCCCAGATCTAAGTTTCGCACCGGGGCCCGCCAGACTCTAGTTATGCCACTGCTCACATGACTTCACAAATCTCGCAAGACGTCAGTACTATCTTTAATGGAGCAGCACTGCTCTAGTGGCTCCACTGTGCAGGCGCGAATGCGCCTCTCACTCATCTTGCCGGCCAAGGAGGGGCTGAAATTTTCAAATTGCAGGGCTGGTTTTGCTACCAGGGGGTGGCGTGTACATTATACATCTGGACCATATAGCATGCCTCCCGGAAATTTTAGGAGGCCAGCGCTGGACAGAATATAAATTCATATCTCAGATATAAGGGGCATGTCTGGGCACAGAGGGGTTATAACAACCCCATTACATTACGTGTAAGCTGGTGGGCACAGTTTAAAATGCCCAAAGGGGGTGACAGGTTCCCTTTAACCTCAGTTCCATTCAAGACAACACACAGCATAGTTCTAAGGGTTCTAATGCCCCGTTATAAGGTTTGCAAGAGATCCAAGAAGTTGGACCTCTAACAATCAGCAAGTTATTCTCAATCCTCTAGAAAGGGGATAACTTAGTATCTTGGGAAAAAACTTTGAAGCCCACATATACATAGTGGTATTATATACAATTAGCTGTAGAAGATCCTCCATATCATAAAAAAAATCTAAGAATTATCAGTGAACAATTATGCTATTTTACAGATTGGCTTGGAATTTACAGACGGTTTTGTCCCACTTCGAGACTGTGGTTCCCAGTCCCAGATGTGACTATAACATTTGCACCTTAATATGAGAGCATACTGGTACAGTGGGTCCATTATATCTTGTAGTTCCCTCTCTTAAGTTCTTGTATTGTTATTCTGAGTAGTCTCTTTTGGTTGCTTCTTCTTACCTTGAGACTATGAAATAATCGCAAATCATTTAGAGTTTGATGCACTTTGATGCTAAGAAATTGCTACTTTTCTTACAAAATTTTACAAACTCTGGAACTTTAGGATAATAATTAGAGATCAGCAAATGAATTAAATGTAAATTGAGTTTGTGTTGTGTTTGTAGAAATTTGCTGAACCTTATCAATTTGCAATTCGAGTTGTGTGAATCGCGTATAATGGGCACCACTATTTTACATACTGCATAATATTTTATCAGCTAGAGAAGGCTAATTTGACCAATAATGCATTTCAGCTATCACATTGCATGGTATAGTACAGCATATCAGTAAGAACTAACAATGGCCAGGGTCACACATGCTCATCAGCTATTTTAAGCCCTTAGAAAACCGGATCCGGTTTTTTAAGGGTGCCAATAGTGTCCCCTGAGGTCCTGGATTTTTTTGGGAAATTTTTGGACTTAGTCATTTTTTCACCAAAAACGCATATGCCTTAAAGTATGGTGCCTATATGTATCATGCATTAACGCATGCTAGCAGCGTTTTTAGGGATGCTGCACAAAAACGCATGCGTTTTTGAAAAATGCAGAGGCACATGCATTAACGCATGTGCGTTTTTGGACTTTGAAACATTTTTTTCCAAAAATGTTCCCAAAAACAGATTTAAGTAAAAAACAGATGGTATGTGTGACCCTGGCCATAGCCTGTATAAAAACTTAGGATGGAATTGCAGCAGCTTTTTTGTGGTGAATCTAAATTGTGAGAAGATGTCAGAGCTCAAAGTTTTATAACAGAGACAGGAAGAGTGTGAAGGAGAAGTGGGACACAGCTGGTGATGTGGGATGCTAGGAGGCCAAACGGGATCATGTGGCATGCACCCTACACAAATTTCAGCAATGGAATGATAGAATAAGAAGACTAGTCACATGTCAGGGTCTTCTGCATTTGGGATGTCTCCTCACTGCTGGCATGCAGAATTAATCTCCATAAGGAGAGTAGCTTTTCCCTTGACCTCGTCATAGCCCTATCTCAGTCATATCAGTTTAGGGATGAGCGAGTCTACTCGCTAGGACTCGTTACTCGGCGATTCTTAAGGGACTCGCTGGACTCGGTAATCGGCGAGTCTTTTAGCGAATACTCGCTCAGTAACGAGTCCAATGCAAGTCAATGGCAATCTTAGTTTTGTCAGAGTTTACTTTATCTCACTCGCTAGACTCGCTAGACTCGCTCTATCACATCGCTATATAGCTTGAATCTCCCCAAACAGCAGCGAGTCTGAGCGAGTCTACGAGTCCGAATCCTAGCGAGTCTGCGATTCCGAGTCCTGTATTCTCTATTCGGGACTCGCGAATCCAGAATCTTTTATGTTACTAGTCAGCATTGCGTGTTAGGTCAGAAAACTTGTGAAGATAGCCAATCATAGTCAGTAATGGCATAGCAGCTTTGGTTGTGTCAGGACTATGATTGGCTGCTGTCCATCGTGATGCCTATGTCATCTATGACAGGCAAGGCAGTATATAAGGCTTGCCCCCGCCATTTTGGGCACATTGCTGAGAAGAGCTGACCTAGTGCAGGGAGACTTGGAGCAGATCTAGGGACAGTTAGGCAGTGTAGGAGTCACATATAACCCAAAAGTTCTTTTCAGAACTAACAGGACGGAGTGTAGGAGTCAAGATTCCTCACACATAACCCAAAAGTTCTTTTCAGAACTACCAGGACGGAGGATTGCTGTACAGGACTGTAAGGAAGGGAGATAGGAGCAGCCTTACAGTGAATCCAGCACCATCCTCAGAGCTTAGTTCACCCAGCTTTCCGCAGAGCTGTAATCCTAAGCTTTTTCTTATTTTTGGCACTAGTCTACCAAATAATTTTGGTGCCATTTTTCCACAAAAAATTTCCTGTGCCAGTGCGTTGCTGTACGGTGTCCTGCCTGCAGCTCGCACGGTACTTGTAAACTTGCACGCAGCCAGCACCGCAGCCTAACAGTGCCTGGTTCTGCGTACTAAACAATTTTTTCCTGTGCCAGTGCGTTGCTGTACGGTGTCCTGCCTGCAGCTCGCACGGTACTTGTAAACTTGCACGCAGCCAGCACCGCAGCCTAACAGTGCCTGGTTCTGCGTACTAAACAATTTTTTCCTGTGCCAGTGCGTTGCTGTACGGTGTCCTGCCTGCAGCTCGCACGGTACTTGTAAACTTGCACGCAGCCAGCACCGCAGCCTAACAGTGCCTGGTTCTGCGTACTAAACAATTTTTTCCTGTGCCAGTGCGTTGCTGTACGGTGTCCTGCCTGCAGCTCGCACGGTACTTGTAAACTTGCACGCAGCCAGCACCGCAGCCTAACAGTGCCTGGTTCTGCGTACTAAGCAATTTTTTCCTGTGCCAGTGCGTTGCTGTACGGTGTCCTGCCTGCAGCTCGCATGGTACTTGTAAACTTGCACGCAGCCAGCACCGCAGCCTAACAGTGCCTGGTTCTGCGTACTAAACAATTTTTTCCTGTGCCAGTGCGTTGCTGTACGGTGTCCTGCATGCAGCTCGCACGGTACTTGTAAACTTCCACGCAGCCAGCACCGCAGCCTAACAGTGCCTGGTTCTGCGTACTAAACAATTTTTTCCTGTGCCAGTGCGTTGCTGTACGGTGTCCTGCCTGCAGCTCGCACGGTACTTGTAAACTTGCACGCAGCCAGCACCGCAGCCTAACAGTGCCTGGTTCTGCGTACTAAACAATTTTTTCCTGTGCCAGTGCGTTGCTGTACGGTGTCCTGCCTGCAGCTCGCACGGTACTTGTAAACTTGCACGCAGCCAGCACCGCAGCCTAACAGTGCCTGGTTCTGCGTACTAAACAATTTTTTCCTGTGCCAGTGCGTTGCTGTACGGTGTCCTGCCTGCAGCTCGCACGGTACCTTCCATCTGTCTTAAAATATCTTAGCCTCTAGTGTGTACCTTTCACGAAATAGTACCTGCTACTTGTTTTACAAGCCCCCAGAAAGCCACCAGAAATTATAAAATGTCACACAAAAAACCAAATCCCAAAAAAAGTCTTGCTAAGGGACAGGGACGAGGTACAGGCATTGGTAGTCGTGGCCAACTATCCACCAGTTCGGGCAGACAGACGAGGATTGATCGATCGTTCCTCCTGTCTAACTTTCCCCGTCAGGAAAGTAAACGAGTATTGAGGCCGGAAGACGAACAGCATCTAACGTCTTGGCTGGCAGACAAGACCTCAACAACAGGTTCTTGCAGCACTCAAGGTTCCTTGAGCACTGTGTCTACTGTTGGTACATACCATGCTGGGTCATCTAATCCACAACCTCTTCACAGTTCCTCAGACCAACAGCAGCCCCATGAAAATGTTGACACAGACATGGGTCACTCAGATGACTTATTTGGTACATATAATCCTTTACATGAATCCGGTTTGCCAGACTCCGTAGTAGATGAGATACTTGATGAAGAATTGTCCAATCATGGACAAGTTTTAGAGACACCCCGGCCACATGAACGTGTCTTTCAGCAAAGTCTTAGACCGTCTCAGGAGTTGGAGGATGATGATGATGAGACAGTGACACACTTGTCATCTGGGGAGCAAAATCTATCTTGTTATCGGGAAGATTTAGAAGAGGAAGGGGTTGATGATGAGACAACTGATCCCACGTGGAATGTTGCGATGCAGAGCCAGCAGAGCAGCACGGAGGAAGAAAGTGTGTATGTCCCACCAACAAAGGCACCAAGGCCTACTCCTCCCACCAGAACTGAAAGAGTCACCACTGTTGCCCAAAATGTGTCCACTGTGGCTCAAAATTTGTCAACTGTTGGACAAAATGTCTCAAATGTGGGCCTCAGTAATCCCTCAGGGAGTACAGTCAAGCCTAGAGGTCGGTCAGCCACTGTGTGGAAATTTTTTAAAGATGGGCCTTCTCAAGAAAATGTGGTCATCTGTACCATCTGCCATGCAAGGCTAAGCAGAGGCCACGGAAAGGAAACCAGAGCACCAGCAGTATGCGGAAGCACATGGCTGGTCAGCACCCTATTCAGTGGTCAAAAGTGCAGCCTTCCACAACAGTGTCATCTGACCCAAAGACTGCGACGGTAACTCAGATACGTCCGTCACAATCAAGTGTTGCTGAAGCTGGTCCAGCTGATATGTACTCATCACAAGCAGCGGTTGCAGAGAGACTGAACACGAGTGCAGACAGTTCTCGGTCAGCAACATCCTTACAGTTATCAGTGACACAGCTGTACGAAAGGAAGCAGAAATACCACTCTTCCCACCCATTAGCCAAAAAAATAAATGCCCAGATAGCTAAGTTGTTAGCAGTCGAGATGTTGCCGTTTAGGCTTGTGGGTACCGACTCTTTCCGTGAGCTTTTGGCTGTGGCAGTACCACGCTACTCGGTTCCAAGCCGCCACTACTTTTCACGTTGTGCCGTCCCCGCGTTACATGAGCATGTCATTAACAACCTCAAGCGTGCCCTCACCAACGCTGTAACCGGGAAAGTACACCTTACTACGGACACGTGGACAAGCAGTTCAGGACAGGGCCGGTACATCTCGCTCACCGCGCATTGGATCAACGTTGTGGAGAGTGTGCCAAACGATGTTAGTGTTACATCAAACATCCTACCCACGCCACGGATAGCTGGCACAACCTCATTCAGGGTCTCTGCATCATCCTATATGTCCACTACCCCATCTTCCGCTTCCTCGACCAATCCTCAATTGCCCTCAACATCACGGCCAAGTTGGGAGGTTTGCTGCAGTGCTTCAGCAAGACGCCAACAGGCTCTGCTGAAGCTGATCTGTTTAGGTCACACACCGCACACTGCAGTAGAGCTGTTGAAAGGTCTGAAGCAACAGACAGATGAGTGGCTATCCCCACTCCAACTCCAGACCGGTCTCGTGGTGAGCGACAATGGTCGTAACCTAGTGGCTGCACTTAAGCTCGGAAACCTTGTGCACGTGCCTTGCATGGCTCACGTGCTGAATCTAGTAGTGCAGAAATTCCTGCGTACATACCCAGAGCTATGTGACCTACTGGAGAAGGTGCGTCGAGTTTGTGCACATTTTCGTCATTCGTCAACAGCGGTTGGAAAACTTTCATTGCTTCAAAAGCAATTGAATTTGCCCAACCACAGACTCATTTGTGACATGCCGACACGATGGAACTCTACATTCCATATGTTATCGAGGATCAATGAGCAGCAGAGGGCAATATCCGAGTATCAGTTGCAACATGCCCGTCAGACCGGCAGTCAGCCACGACATATTAGTACAATGGAGTGGGTGTGGATCGCTGACACATCTGAGGTTCTTGATAATTTTGACTACTGCACAAAACTGGTGAGCGGTGATCAGTCCATCATCAGTGTCACTGTACCCATGCTGTGTCTGCTGAAAGAATCCCTCATTAATCAGAAAAATGAAGCATTGAGAGCCCAGCAGATGGCTATGGAGCCAGATTTAAACAGCGCAGTACCTAGCCAGCAAAGCCAGTATGACCAGGCCACAATGGCTCCTGAGGAGGAACAGGAGCAAGACGATGAAGAGGATTTATTTTTTGTTGGTGCCGATGTCAACCCAGATGGTACTCACAACCCCAGCTTTGTGTCTGTCCACCATGGGTGGCCTGGAGAGGAGGAGGCGGAGACAGACTTTCCGGATACAATGGGTATTGAACATCGTTCTGAGGACACTGAAGACATGAGTCTATGCAGCTTAGGACACATGGCTCACTTCATGTTGACTTGTCTGCTAGAAGACCCACGAGTGATTAACATATTGCACAACGACCTCTACTGGTTGGCCACCTTTCTGGACCCACGTTATAAAGATAAATTCACCTCGCTGCTGTTTCAGTCACCACGTGGCTTGACAATTGACTATTTCAAGAGGGTTCTTGTGGATAATATGCTTCGAATATCACCGTCAGACAACACTCTGCCCATAGTTAGCAACTCTGTGCAACAGCAGCCTTTGGTCGGGGCACAATCATCCACGCTGTCCAGAAGAGATGCTGGAAAGATGTCCGCAAAGTGGGCTATGTTCAATAAGCCATCGAACCTGCAGCGCCATGTTGCTCCAGTAACCATCTCTCGGAGACAGAAACTTACCAACATGGTACAAGAATACTTAAGTGACAGTACCTGCTTCCTGACTGATGCCGCAGTCCCGTTTAATTACTGGGTCTCCAAGCTCCACACTTGGACCGAGCTCTCGTTGTATGCCTTGGAGGTGCTGGCATGCCCTGCAGCTAGTGTGACATCAGAGCGGGTTTTCAGTGCCGCTGGGGGTATCATAACTGATACCAGGACACGTCTTACTCCAGAGAATGCAGACAGGCTTACTCTAATTAAGTTTAATAGGAACTGGATTTCACAAGACTTCTTGAGCCCTGAAGACGACAGTACTCAGAGCTGAAGTGCCACGTTCAACATCAATATGATATAATTAATCATTGTATTATATTGTGTCTTTTTGGTACAAGCAGTATGTACAAGACCAGTAACGATTTGCGTAACCATGTTCCTGCAACCTGGTAATGAGGCTGCTTCATCTTAAACCAACACTACACCTTAACTTCGGTTTCATTAACCATCACAACACCTTTTCACAAGGAATCAACCTTTATTTTCTGTTAGCAAACATTTAAAAGCCCCTTGGGCTAATTTTTGAGCCACCCTGGCTAACAAGCTGATCATGGCCCTTAGGCCTGCATTTATACCCAAAATGCAAAACAGCCCCTTGGGCTAATTTTTGGAGACACCCAGCCTAAGAGGCTTATCATGGCCCTTAGGCCTGCACTTATACCCAAATTGCCAAACAGCCCCCTTGGGCAAATTTTTAGAGCCACCATGGCTAACAAGCTGATCATGGCCCTTAGGCCTGCATTTATACCCAAAATGCAAAACAGCCCCTTGGGCTAATTTTTGGAAACACCCAGCCTAAGAGGCTTATCATGGCCCTTAGGCCTGCATTTACACTAAATGAAAAATGCCAAACAAGCGATCCCTTGGGTCTTGAATTTTTGGAGCCACCCAGGCTAACAAGCTTATCATGGCCCTTAGGCCTGCATTTACACTCAAAATGCAAAACAGCCCCTTGGGCTAATTTTTGGAGCCACCCAGGCTAACAAGCTTATCATGCTTTGGGAGACACCCTGGCTAACAAGCTTTTATGGCCCTTAGGCCTACATTTATACCAAAAATGGGATACAGCCCCTTGGGCTAATTTTTGGAGCCACCCAGGCTAACAAGCTTATCATGCTTTGGGAGACACCCTGGCTAACAAGCTTTTTATGGCCCTTAGGCCTACATTTATACCAAAAATGGGAAACAGCCCATTGGGCTAATTTTTCCAGGCACCAATCCTATGCCTGCATCGTGGGCGTTGCTTGGACTATCATCCTGCTGGAGCCTGTTGAAGGGTCCCACTGTACGCTCCATACAAAACGCGTAGACGCGATGTGTAGCATGTAGACGTCCCAGCCTCTCACATGTGTGTTCATAGTCTTGTTGCCATAGCGAGGCAGAAAGTAACCCCCCAAACACAGGCACTGTTTGTCAGCAACAGTTGTATGTGGAGTCATGATTTGACACTTAGTAACCAAGGTGACTTCATGCGCCATGCGGGCCGTAAAGTACTTGCTAATGATGCTCTCTCCCCTGTCCCCCACGCCAAATGTCTCGGGGTAATCCTTGACTCCTCCCTCTCCTTCAAGCCCCACCTGTAGTCCCTAACCAAGTCCCTGTGACTCCAACTCAAAAATATTTAACCAATTCGGTCGTTCCTCAATCCTGACACTGCTGAAACACTCATAAATGCCCTCATCATCTCCCGCCTTGACTACTGCAACCTCCTTCGCATAGGTCTCCCTGCCAACTCTCTTGCACCTCTCCAATCTATACTAAACTCTGCTGCCCGACTAATACATCTGTCCTCACGCTACTCCCCTGCCTACCCCCTCTGCCAAGCCGTTCACTGGCCCCTCCGGCCCACAGAGAGCTCACTTTAAAACACTGACCATGACATTCAAAGCCTTACACAACCTATCCCCACCATACATCTCCGACCTGATCTCCCGATACCATCCCTCACGCAACCTGCGTTCATCCCAAGAACTTGTCCTACAGTCCACCCTCATCTCCTCTTCCCACAACCGCATACAGGATTTCTCCCGGTAATCCGCCATGCTATGGAACTCCCTGCCCCACCTCATCAGTCAGTCGCCTACCCTCTGAACCTTAAAGATACTTCTAAAGACTCACCTCTTCCGACAGGCCTACAACCTGCCATGAGACCCCGCTACACGCCCCACGACCGACACCTTCCCCACCCTATTGTATCCCCACCCACCCCTCGTAGAATGTGAGCCCACGCGTACAGGGTCCTCTACTATTGTACCTATATGACCTTATTGTCTATGTTTATTGTACTTGTCCTTCTCTACCTTTTCCTCATGTAAAGCGCCATGGAACCTATGGGCGCTATATAAATAAATAATTATAATAATTATGATGACTTGAAGCCCAACCACAAAAATAAACTCCACATTCATTCCTTGAAAAAATACAGACACAAAGCTGGTTTTTAAAACTGTGTTTAAAAAAAAAAAATGGCAGCACTGTTTGGACATTCCAAAAAATACTACCTTTTAAAATTGTAGTAACAACAAGAACAACAACAAATGGAGCCCTACAGGTCCTGGTAGGTGGGCTGTCCGTCCTGCAAAAGGTCAAGGGCCCCACGTATGGCCTGGCCGAACCCTTCAGGGTGGATCCTCTGAACAGGTGTAGGGAACGGTGGTAGGTCCCTGTTAGCTGGCCACTGGCAGTGAGGCAAAGCCCTGTGGGGTGGGACATGGCTGTCCCGTGTTGTGGGCCTGCCTAGCCTGTTAGAGTTTATTTTCCACCCATCCAAATATTGGAACACATCACCGGGGTCGTTATTTGGCTGACAGGCTTCCAGCACTATCTGTAATGCTGACCTTGCCCGCAGTAGCCTGTCAAATGGAATATTATCCATGAATGGTATAATACTGCGGGCAAAGTCAGCATTACTCTGTTGCACACTTAAATGTGCTGACCCCGGGATCGGACCATAAGCTGGGCCTGCCGCTGGTGGCGTCGGTGGTGGTGCTGGCCCTGCCGCTGGTGGTGGCGGTGGTGGTGCTGGCCATGCCGCTGGTGGTGGCGGTGGTGGTGCTGGCCCTGCCGCTGGTGGGGGCGGTGGTGGTGCGGACCCTGCCGCTGGTGGCGGTGGTGGTGGTGGTGGCGGGGACGGCGGTGGTGGTGTTGATGGCCCTGCCGCTGGTGGGGGCGGTGGTGGTGCGGACCCTGCCGCTGGTGGCGGTGGTGGTGGTGGTGGTGGCGGGGACGGCGGTGGTGGTGTTGATGGCCCTGCCGCTGGTGCCGGCGGTGGTGGTGCTGGCACGGCCGCTGGTGGCGGCGGTGGTGGTGCTGGCCCTGGCGCTGCTGGCGGCGATGCTGGTGGTGGTGGTGGCGGCGGCGACGGCGGGTGGTGTGGTGGCGCCGGCCGTGGTGGTGGTGGTGGGTTTACTCCACGCCGCCTTCTGTTTGGAGGTGGAGGATTAGCAGCACGCCGCCCTCTGTAGTAAGCTTCTCTGTGGGTAAAGTAAAAAAAAATTTGGTGAATGCATTGCATTTGGAAACAAAAACATAGGTCAAACATTAAGTTGCACGCTTTTTAGACTCTGTGTATCTGTGTATTCTTAATCAGATATTTGTTATTATTATGAAATAATAACCAACTGTACATAACATAAAGGAATACGTGACTTTCTTTGCTAATTCCATACTAATACATAATTTTTCACCCCCTGATTACCACCCACCCCCCCCCCATCCCATCTAATCTAGACGATCAATAACACCAATGGTTCACATGAAAAAAAAAAGTCCCCCTGACTTCACTTTTAACTTGACATACTTAATTCACAAAACTTTTAGCTTATATCATCTATATAAAGCAGGGAAGGGGTTGAAAGGTATACAATATATATATATATAATATATTTATATAATCGGGAGTTTGAAATTCCGGCACTGTAGCCGAATCCCAAACTCCTTAGCGTCACTGCGAGCGGAGACGCGTATGCGCCTTCGCGAGCCGCAGACGCTTAACTCACACAGCCGCTATAGCGTTTTCTCGAGCGGCCTCGCGCCCTCCGCTCACAGCAAGACCTGCGCCCCTCACAGCGCCCAATCCGCCCCGGCATGCTGGCATTTGTACTTCCCCCGTCTGTGCACCCACAGGTCTTAGCAGATCACTGATGCTGACAGCGGGGGGGGGGACAACACAGACAATCAAATCAGGAGGAGGTCAGTGTCAGGAGGAGATGACAGCCGCCCGCCGGGGCCTGTGACACTGCAGAGGTCACAGCGGGGCTGTGTGTGCGGACAACGGGGAGGCCGGGGGCTACGGACGTACCGGACACGTCCTCTGCTCCTGGAGATGTGCCGCGGTTCCGCGCTCGCAGCGTATCTGACGCGGGAGCCGCGCTCACCACGCCCACACCACGCCCTCTGCCAAACAACCCACACCTCTCACTAACCTCCTGCAGCTAACCACACCCCATGTTTACCTTTGCCATGATGTCATTTAGCTGCGGCCGCTATCTTTAATAAGGTCAGTAATGATGGCAGTAATCGGATCTCTGCTCCCTCTAGCACGCCCCAACACTGTAGCACCATCTATTAACCCTATTCTCATCACCTATATACTCTGCTACCCACTGAGCCGCCTGTATACTCTGCTACCCACAGACCCGCCTGTATACTCTGCTACCCACAGACCCGCCTGTATACTCTGCTACCCTCAGACCCGCCTGTATACTCTGCTACCCACAGACCCGCCTGTATACTCTGCTACCCACAGACCCGCCTGTATACTCTGCTACCCACAGACCCGCCTGTATACTCTGCTACCCACAGACCCGCCTGTATACTCTGCTACCCACAGAGCCGTCTTTATACTCTGCTACCCAGACCCGCCTGTATACTCTGCTACCCACAGACCCGCCTGTATACTCTGCTACCCACAGAGCCGTCTTTATACTCTGCTACCTCAGACCCGCCTGTATACTCTGCTACCCACAGAGACGCCTGTATACTCTGCTACCTCAGACCCGCCTGTATACTCTGCTACCCACAGACCCGCCTGTATACTCTGCTACCCACAGAGCCGTCTTTATACTCTGCTACCTCAGACCCGCCTGTATACTCTGCTACCCACAGACCCGCCTGTATACTCTGCTACCTCAGACCCGCCTGTATACTCTGCTACCTCAGACCCGCCTGTATACTCTGCTACCCACAGACCCACCTGTATACTCTGCTACCCACAGACCCGCCTGTATACTCTGCTACCCACAGAGCCACGTGTATACTCTGCTACCCACAGAGCCGAAATGGAACCTAATGTATATATTAATAAATAATACTAAATGTACACAACAGTGCTGCAGACACATACCTTGGCATACGGGCCACCGGGTGAAGGAAGGACAGCCGGTCATAAAAGTGGTAGTGGTTGAGCAATGGAGCGGCTCCCGGTTGTCTCTCTGAGTACTGCCGGTACTGCTTCTTATGCTGGTCCCGGCAGCTCCTCCACCGTTTTTTAAGATGGTCAACTGTGAAATGATTTGAAACCGGGTTTAGAGATGTGTAATATTTGAAACAACAAAAGTATGTGTACAAATCAACAATAACATTTTATTCATTTTGTGTGTGTAATGTGTATACAAGGCACAGTGACACGACAGTGTGGAACATCATCAACAGCATTACGGACATTGAGCTCACGTGGCCACAATCACAAATGAGGCAGGACACATGTCAACGCATAGAGAATGTAATAGTGCGGGCACCAGACTCTGGTCATTAGTGGTATTTATATACACCCAACCCCTTGGCCGAAAGAGCCAGGAGGATCAGACATTAAACTCATTGTACTGTTGTGACCCCATCCAAATATAGGCAACTATGCGGTGGAGCATGATAACACATTCAGGGTCCTGTATACCCTGCTATGGGGGCCCTGTATTCCCACTGCTGGGGGCCCTGTAAACCCACTGGGCCACTGTCTACCCACTGCTGGGGGCCCTGTATACCCACTGCTGGGGGGGCCTGTACACACACTGAGGGCCCTGTATACAGGGACTGACTGGCACCCTACAGTTTGGGTCGCAACCCTCCCTCACCGGCCCGACACAGGTGAGGACGGGGGGGTGGGGGGGGGGTGATGACTGGCGGCCGCCTCACAGTCACCGCAGCTCCCGCATTCTCCTATGGCTCGCTCCCAGCCGCAGCCTCGCACTCCTCACAGCCGCTCGCTAACAGTCGCAGCCGCACGCCACTCACAGACGCTCACTCCCGGACGCAGCCGCGTGCTGATGACGTCATCGCGCGCCCAGGAGCTTCCGTTTCCGCCTGCTGCTTCAGGGACATGCGGATTATTCATGCTCCTGCAGCCGCATGACCCGTGGCACCTGGGCCAGTCCGCCCCTGCCTGTATACCACAATATGGGGGGATGTATACCCATCTGGGGGCCTGTATACTCTGCAGGGGGAGGTGTATACTCTGCTGGGGGGCTGTCTACCAGTGATAGCCGCTGTATACCAGGATGGCGGTGAATATGTTTTCATAGTTTTTCGGGGCAAAAATAGGGGGGTCGGCTTATACACGGGTCGGCTTATACACGAGTATATATACAGTAAATGCAATATATAACGTGTAAACTCATTTAACTTACTTAGATTGCTCTGTTCCTCATGGTCACTCCGATGGAACGCAGGGAACATCTCTTGGGCGATCTCTCTCCAGGCTGTATTAATTTGGGTCGTATCCCCATAGTCAGGATCTGTAGGGAGCCATAGAAATGGACGAGCCTCCACAAGTGCAATAAGACGCAGTGTGTTCACCGTGCCACGTCCTGCTGCCATGATTGCACTGATGAATGGATCGCTCTGTGTGTGCGCCTGTCAGCGCGACTCGCTTCCTGTTTCCTTAAAGCATGGTGTGTGCTGGAGAATCCCTTCCCTCGCATCATCGGCTACAAGCCTCAAAATAAGAGAAAAACCAGCGAGTTTGGACTCGCACACTTTCAGAGACACATCAGCGAGTTGTAAATGTCATTATTCGCTATTACTCGGGTCCCTATTCATTAACATTGGACTCGCTGGACTCGCAACGAGTCCCGAGTCCTTGACTCGGACTCGTTGGGGTCTTGCGATTCCGAGTCTTTTCGGACTCGCTCATCTCTAATCAGATTCCATACTTTGCACTGATGAGGGGGCAATCACCCCGAAATGCAGCGTCTGCAGATTGGGACTCTGATATGGCACAAATCCGAAATTATATTGAAAGGCTTGTTAAAGAGTCACTTTTGACTTTTAGGATTGCTATTTTTAATAGGCAGCAATGGAGTTTGTCTACTTCCTCCCTGAAGAGACAATTTGCAAAACCTCATATAGTGACACTGGTCAGAATTGCAAAAAATGGTCTGGTCAATAAGGTGAAAACAGGCTGGGTGACAAAGGGGTTAAGTTGAGGGGTCTATCAATTTTGTAATTTTGTGTGAAACTATGTCCAATTTGCCCTATTTTCGTGTTGTTCCAACACATACAAAGGAAATAAACATGTATTTGCAATAGCCCTCTGCGAGAAATGCTTCATTTTCTGGAACGATTTCAAGGGTGCCAACATTTTCAGCCATGGCTATATGTAAAAACCTACAATCTGGGTTGATGCCACACATTGGAGATTTATGTTCCATTCAGGTGGAGAGGAACAGAAATCTCTATTGCTTGGCATCATCCAGATTTTAGTTTTTTTACATATAGCCATGGTTGAAAATGTTGGCACACTTGATTTTGAAAGCTGCTATTGAGTTTAATTATGGCCGACATTGGTTGTTATCACTCAACTACAATTACTTAAGAGGTCACAACAAACACCTAGAAATAGAAAAATTGCACATTGAGAGACTCCACATAAGACAATGTATTTCTAGGAAAAATGTTGATTTTGTATGGAAATGCGATTTAACTATCATATATTTGTGGACAGAATAATAACTGCCCTGATGAAATGTGACCAAAATAACCCAAGTATTATAAATACAATTGGAAAGTGAAGATTTAAATTATACAAATGAATGTGCAATGTTTGAACTCAGAGTTCTGCACAGAAGAAAATTGCTCTGTAGACTCCAACTGTGTTTCTTATTATCAGTCTGAATGTTTGGAAATAGCTTTGCATGGTTTCTGTGCCGCAATAACGAAATGTACCATAATATTAATATTCTCGGCTGTAACAATTACAAGCAATTTATGAAACTTCTACACTTACTTATCATATTTGCAGAAGCAATGCAATGATGTTCTGCATAAAGATGTGGAAACATATCTCACATATTACATGAATATGCAAAACTGAAAATATTATAGATTTATTTAAATTAGGTACCATGCTGATAATGAGATTTGATGCCCTTTTTTATCAGATTTTACATTAATCTCTATAGGCGAGTAAGGATTTTATTTAAAACTCTTTATAACTTGCAGAAGAATGAACAATGAGGATTTCAGAACTTATTTCACAAGTAATGTGTCTTCTTCTACAATGCAACTACTGTTCATGCTTTTCATGTATAACTTGTTTTAACATCAAAGTACTCATATGAAGACAAAGTCAATGTGTTTAAAGCCTGGAATACACAATAGAGATGAATGGCTCTGACAAAAGTAGAATTCACCAAATTCACATAGATTTTCCTAGTAAATTCAATTTGCAATGACATTATTCTCCGCAAGTTGAATGTCCCATATTATGTGCCTGTATCCGGGACCAAGTGCCTGTATGTCCGCACCGCTGCTCCAAATGAATATCAGATACACCGGAATATTTTAAGCAAGTAATCTTCAGCTTTATTTTCCAACGCATTTGGAGCTAACACCCAGCTCCTTCCTCAGGTCATTCCCTGAGGAAGGATCTGGGTGTTAGCTCCGAAACGCGTTGGCAAATAAAGCTGAAGATTACTTGCTTAAAATATTCCGGTGTTTCTGATATTCATTTGGAGCAGCGGCGCGCACATAGAGGCACTTGGTCCCAGATAGAGTTTCACCCCCACGCTGTGGAAGTGCGGTTCCTGCTGCGGCTGCTGTGTTTAGGCGATTGAGCTGGTTGTGGGCTGCACAACCGAACCAGGTGAGCAGTTTTTATACTGTATGGGATTCACCTCCTGTATTAGGATAAGACTCTATGCGCATTCTCATTTTTTAGATATTACGGTATGTGCCTGGGTCTTTCCAGATCCCAGATCATAATAAACATACCAAGTGGAGAAGAAAAACTGATACCCACCTCACCACTAACCTGTCCAGACCATCCTCTGCTCTCTGTGCCCACTATCCTTTCCTCAAAGCCACCTCTTTTTTTTCTACTTTGCATATTGCATCATCATCAGGCCTGTTCATTCTAGCCTGGGACTTCTGGCTGCGACCAGGCCTTGGAGGTGACATCATGGACATGCGATGGTCAGTGATTTCTAAGACCTGGTTTTGGCTGGAAGTCCAACTTTAGAGTGAACAGTCCAGATCTACAAAAACAGGAAGAAGATGACCTGAAGACTGGACAATGGGCAACAAGTAGCCCTACCGGCTATTCATGACTATTTTTCAACTTTTTCACACTAAAATGGAGCTTCCGGCCATGAACGAGTCTCAGAACTCTATCTGCATCGCACATCCATATTGTCATAATGTATGTCAGGCAATGACCTCCAAAGCTCTGTCATAGCTGGTTGTTGCAGCCTAAAGTCAACAGGCCAGGAGATGCAGCACGCAACAGTAAAAAGGATAGGCAGCTCAGAGCACTGTATGTCAATAAGTGGAGGGTCCAGACAGGTAAGCAGTGAGTTTTAAATACTTTTTGCGCCCATCTACAGTTCAGCAAAATGGTGTCCAGATGGCATTTTACTGAATCCTTGAGAAGTGAATTTCCAAAAGGCAAGATTCTCCATAATATAAATATATTTTTATATTCAAATAAAATTCAAGTAAGTTTGAATAGATTTGCTCATCTGTATTGTAAACTGATAGCTTGTTCAAGCGCGCTTATGCTCTCATAAGGGAAACGGTATAAGATACAACTCAGAATACGGTTTATTTTAGTTTAAATTAAAAGAATCGGCCATGTTGAAATCCTACATGCCCTATCATATAAAGCCTCTTCTCTTGGGAAAAAGCAGAGTATTTACTATACACTGGTGCTTGTTTAAACCAAAATAGGTTTGGCCACCATTATTCTAGTATTTTTTTAATAATATTGATTCATAATATTGTTCCATTTGTTCCACTACAGCAATTCTGACTTATGAAAACATGGACTTGACTAGACCACTGAAAGTATCCTGTAGTATTCAGGACCAAAATGTTACCAGCATATCTTTTAGGTCCTATAAGTAAAAGAGGTTTTCCGGAAGGCAATAAAAGCACACCAGCACGGTCATGCCCAAGGTCAAGTAAGAGTAACAGACTCCAATTGGCATAACATTTTTCAATGATATGGAACATTATCTGACTAAAGCATCAGTGTCATAGTATTTAAGGTTGAAAGTAGATATAAGTCCATCATGTTCAACCGATACTCTAACATATGCCAGAGTAAGGTGGAAACCCTATAAGGCAGATGCTAATTGCCCCATATTAGGAAAAAAATGATTTCCTGACTCAACAAACAGCAATCATACTATTTCCCTGGATATACAGTGCATTGTGATAAAGATCCAGAAAGGGGGCAGTGTCTCCATACACCTCCATAGTAAATCTGAGATTGAAATCGTTATCATTGAAATATTCCAATAATTACAGGGATCCAGTACTGGAGACCCATCAGACGGCACTGCCCAAACGAGGACAGTATCGACGTTGTATCTCCCGTACCACCGAATGTACTCAGTCCTGGAATCACATCCAGAGTAAATGAACCCACTTTCCCATCTGTACATATATAACTTAGCCAAATAGGCTAAATTTTTTTCTTATGGGTTGCAGTAGAAGTGCAGTAACGAGTAAGGAGTATGACTCCGAAACGCGTCTAGTTCCCCAAGGGGGGCACCTTATGCTTTTAATCATAAGAAAATAAAATAAGAAATTATTCACACCTCACAATGGCATTGGATCTTTCTTCATTTTATACGTCTGAGGGTGTTGCCTAAGACCGCTACTTGAAGCCGGGGAGTTAATTTGAGCATCGAGTGGTGAAGTCTTGGATTCTCATTTGCTACTAATTATTAACTCAAGGGGGCTGAATAATATTGCATGCCCCACTTTTGTTAAAACAGTTTAAAATATCCAATAAATTTTGTTCCACTTCACGATTGTGTCCCACTTGTTAATTCTTCACAAAAAAAAAAATTGAATTTATATCTTTATGTTTGAAGCCTGAAATGCGGCAAAAGGTTGAAAAGTCCAAGGGGGTCAAATACATTCACAACGCACTGTATGTCCCATCACAGAATCTGGTACTTATAATCCTAACCTGTGATATTATATTTTTCAAGAAAGTGATCAAGGCCCTCTAAATTGTATAGTGAATCAACCATTATTACCAGTGGCGTAACATCACCCTGGCGGGCTCTGGTGCAGCAATTGGACCGGGGTCCCATAGGTGATGAGCGCGGGGGGGGTGCTGGTGAGGATTTTGCCTGGCCTCATTACCAGTTGATGAGCGGGGGGAGGGTGTGCTGGCGAGAATTTAGAATTTTGCCCGGCCTCATTAACAGTTGATGAGCAGGAGGGGGGAGGTGGCGGATAGTTGCATTTGCACTTGCTGTACTGTGCCTCCCGCGGTCAGCTAACCCGCCGTTAAGAGGAGAGGAAGGGTGGGCACAGCTGCAGGAAATGAAGTTCCATTCACTTGCTGTCCTCCCTCCTCTCCTCGGACATACGCGAACGCGGTTGCGGCGGGGGACAGGGATCGGCCCGGTCTCAGCAGAAACTGCTGCAACCGCGATCGTTACGCCACTGATTATTACATTATATGATAAAAGTTCCATAATCTCACTTCTCTTACAGTAAAGAATTGCCATCTGTGATTATGAATCCTTCTTTCCTCTTCTTGCCTTCTTGCCACAGACAAAGGCCTAAGTGGAAAAAGATCTATAGAAAACTCTCTGTACTGTCCCATCTTACTGTATATTTGTACATTGTGTTACGGTTGCAAGGAGGATGAGTGTGGGTAAGTGGACCCCTGGACCACAGGGTCACTGTGGCAGCTGACCCCCAGGGGCGGGACAGACACAGGCACAGTCACTGCTATAGGCAGGTGACAGGACAGAGATAGGCAAGGACAGTGTCAGGAAAATATAATTTCTTGTCATTTTTTAAAATGTTTGAAAAGACAGCTAGAGATTTTTTTTACTTCTCCGCCACTTGTTCTTTCGTAAGGAATATACATACGGTAGATCTCCGCTTTGCTTCCCCCAGTCAGAACTTTTTACAACTAGCCATAAAACTCTGAGCAGAATTCAACTAGTCTAATCTGGTTTTGTCCCTGTGATATCCCTTTGTCCTAACTTACAGTTTTTTAACGTCAAATTTCATAAGACCTGTTCATGGCATAAATTCATAAATAATATTTTGGGGATTTTTACCTTTTTTCAGTTATGATGGTATATCTTTTATATCGGGGAAACAATCAGAAACCTGGAAAATTATTTTTGACCTTCTGAATATAATAGATATATCATATTTGATATCAGTCTTTGTGCAAATTTCCGAGGGAAAACATGTCCATGGTTTTGACGTGGCAGCGGCCCAACCAAAGATATGAAAAATGGAGGTTTTTGGAGAATTGTGAAAGAGGTCCGGCTTCCGACCCTCCATTCCACCGAAACAGCCCTGACTAAAGTCACCAACGACATACTGACCGCCAAGAACAAACACCACTACTCCATCCTGCTACTCCTTGACCTGTCTGCCGCTTTCGACACGGTTGACCACTCCCTTCTTCTCCGGATCCTGGAATCCCTTGGCATCACCCACCTTGCCCTCTCCTGGATCTCCTCATACCTAGCGGACCGGACCTTCAGCGTCTCCCACTCCCACACCTCCTCCTCACCCTACCCCCTTTCTGTCGGAGTCCCCCAAGGTTCGGTCCTGGGACCCCTACTTTTCTCCATTTACACTCTCGGCCTAGGGCAACTCATCGAGTCCCATGGCCTCCAGTACCACCTCTACGCCGACGACACCCAAATCTACCTGTCCGGCCCTGACATCACCTCCCTACTCTCGAAAATCCCTCAATGCCTTTCCGCCATCTCATCCTTCTTCTCTGCCCGCTTCCTTAAACTCAACATGGACAAAACTGAATTCATAGTCTTCCCCCCAAGAAATTCCACCCCACCTCCCAACCTATCCATCTGCATCAACGACTGCGCCCTCTCCCCAGTCCCCCAAGCCAAGTGCCTCGGGGTAATCCTCGACTCCTCCCTATCCTTCAAACCCCACATCGAGGCCCTCACCACATCCCTCCGGCTCCAGCTCAAGAACATCTCACGGATCCGCTCCTTCCTCACCCACGACACCGCTAAAACACTCATCCATGCTCTTATCATCTCCCGCCTTGACTACTGCAACCTCCTTCTCAATGGCCTCCCGGCTAACTCCCTCACACCTCTCCAGTCTATCCTCAACTCCGCTGCCCGACTCATCTATATGTCCTCCCGCTACTCCCCTGTCTCCCCCCTCTGCCAAGCCCTTCACTGGCTCCCCGTCTCCAAGAGATCCCAATTCAAAACACTAACCATGACGTACAAAGCCATACACAACCTGGCCCCACCATACATCTCCAACCTGGTCTCCCGATACCTACCCTCACGCAACCTCCGCTCCTCCCAAGAACTCCTCCTCTGCTCCCCCCTCATCACCTCTTCACACAACCGAGTTCAGGACTTCTCCCGGGCATCTGCCTTACTCTGGAACTCCCTACCCGAACACGTCAGACACTCTCCTACCCTGAGTAACTTCAAGTGTCACCTGAAGACTCACCTGTTCCGTCAAGCCTACAACCTACCATGAGACCCAGGCGAACGCCTGACATTCCCCCATCCTACTGTATCCTAACCCACCCCTCATAGACTGTGAGCCCTCGTGGACAGGGTCCCTGCCCCTCCTGTACCTGTACGTCCTGATCGCCTAGATTTAGTGTACTTGTTCTTGTCTCCCTCATCCTCATGTAAAGCGCCATGGAACCCAATGGCGCTATATAAATAAATAATAATAATAATAATAATAATAAAAGTGTGGTTTCAGAGAACCAGACCACCAGGGAGGCGAACACAAGTGGGAATTCCTGGATTTTATGCCCCATTACATAAGACCAAAAATATTATTTATGAATTTGTGCCATGAATGGGTCTTATGAAATTTGACGTTAAAAGACTGTAAGTTAAGACAAAGGGATATCACAGTGACAAAACCAGATTAGACAAATTGAATTCTGCTCAGCTCAGGGTTTATGGCTAGTCGTAAAAATTTCTGACTGGGGGAAGCAAAGTGGAGATCTATGCATCTTCCTTATGAACAAACAAGGGGTGGAGATACATTGGGATATTAGTGTCATCAGCCCATGTGACTATTTACACTATCTTTCCCTCTTGTACAGAAATTATCCTCACTCAAGTCCCAAGTTTGAACACTCTTTCAACCTTATAGCCAATCTTTCCACCAACACAGCTGCATCCTCTTCATTGAGATACAGCTCATCCCTACCATAGAGTCTACCGTGTTTCCCCAAAAGTAAGACATTTTCAAAAAGACGTAGTAGTAGATTTGTAGAAGTGCTAAATGTAAGGCATCCCCTGAAAATAAGATATATCAAACTTTGTTTTTAAAGCATGCCTACCTAACAGGGCATGCAGCTATGATCCTAAGTATTTAATGGCCTTTTTCCCCCACACACTGCCATTGTCTGCTGCTGTTCACCGCTGTATTTTTTCTCTGACCTCTCTTTGCTGCCATACATGTACAGGAAGCTGCTGGCCAATCATGTGCTAGCATCCACCGGCGTCTGATTGGCCTGCGGCTTCCATACATGTATGGCAGCTTAGAGTGCTCAGTGCGACCCCCGGCGGCCTGAAATATGTGCAGCGGTGGATCGATGAGAGTGTGTGAAAGTGGGTGAGAGTGTGTGAGTGTGATATTGTGTGTGTTTGTCTTTCTTTCTACAGGTACCTTAATGAGGATATTAGGGACTGCATAGAGATATTGTGAGCTGCAAGGGGATGATTATAGGAATATTGGGGGCTGCATGGGGAGGATGGGGGCTGCAAGGGAATGATGGGGATATTGGGGGTTGCAAGGGGAAGATGGAGATATTAGGGGCTACATGGTGATATTGGGGGCTTCATGGAGATGATGGGGCTGCTAGGGGATGACGGTGATATTGGAGGCTGCATGGGGATGACGGGGATATTGGGGCTGCAACGGGATGATGAGGATGATGGGGGCTGTAAGGGGATATTGGGGGCTTCATGGCTATGATCGGGGCTGCAAGGGGTTATTGGGGGCTGCAAGGGGATGATGGGTATATTGGGGGCTGCAACAGGATGATGAGGATGAGGGGGGCAGCAAGGGGATGAGATGATGGGGATATTGGGACTACAAGGGGATGGTGGGGATATTGGGGGCTGCATAGGGATGATTGGAGCTGCAAGGGGATAATGGGGGCTGCAAGGGGATATTGAGGACTGCAAGGGGGTGATGAGGATCATCGAAAAATAAGACATCCCCAGAAAATAAGACAGAGCTCATCTTTGGGAGCAAAAATTAATATAAGGCACTGTATTATTTTCGGGGCCAATATACCCAATACACCCACCACACTGAGCTGGACTGGAAATGACACTCCGCGGCCAGCAGGGCATCATTCCCGAAAGAAGGAGGTGGGAATTTTACATCAGGAGCGCCCTCCTGAATGAATAATCATGCCCACCAGGGCGTGATTGCAGCAGTGATGCAGGGCAAGAGTGGACCCGAAGAGGCTGCCCACCCAACAGCCAGCAAGATAGGAACTCCCACACAGCTGTGGGCATGTAAATTTATAAATCGCTTTTTTGTACTTTTATAATGCACATTTAGATCAGTGAGGGATGGTTAGTAATGTATTAGGAAGCAGCAGGGACAGGTAGTGATAGGTTAGGGGAGCTAAACTGGGTGACATGTCCCCTTTAAGTATTCATCTTAATTCCCTAAAATTATTTTTGGAAACCTTCCACCTACCTCTAACTTTGTTGATCGTGCCGCTGTGCAGCATCATAGCTGGGTCCTCACCAGTTCCTTCCAATAATCTATCAACCTGATCTGTGATGTATGGAACTAGCACTACGAAGACAACAATCCTAATTCAACAATCCTAGTCTTTGTGACAAATTGACCTCTTTCCATAATAATGAAATTCCACATTAGTAGTACCTGTCTGACCTGCAATGCACTTCTTCTTCTCCCATAGGTGGAGCAGATGCATCCATTGCTTCCATATTACATGTCTTGCTGTATTAGTGCTATCCCTGTACTGACACCCCCCTCATCTCCCAATTTAGCAATCTTGTTGAGGTTGCCAGATCATGACCAATCTGCCTGATACTCTATCCTCTCCCCTGCCTTTTGTCACCCAGCTATCTGTCTCACAGTCCTGCAGCTCCATGCTACTGTCCTCCCCCACATCTACACCAGCAACTATCTTAGTTAGCAGCAAACACTTATACATATTATCATTGGATCTCAGTGTTGCCAGCTGCTCATTTAGATCCAGTATCGGGACTTCTAATGAACAAGGTGCACACATCTTGTACAGTAATATACACTCTCAAATGGCTGCTCAGGGATAGCATACATATGGCAAAATATATCCTGCTTTTCATTTTCAATAATGGAGCACATAATACTAATGAGGATTACACCAACTGTTGTGCCCAGACTGTGGGGTTCTCGGGTGTCAGGCTCCGAGGTTTTTCACCGTTATCACGGGGGAATGGCGGCCGCGCCTGATCTGGGCCTATCTTCCAAAAAGGGTGATATTTACAGGGGATTATGTACAAAGTTTGTCGTGACGCCACCTGTAGTTTCTGATGAGATGCACCAGCGCCGCCACAGTCTGCCGGAGGTAGATGGTATTGCGGCTAGTGTGGTAAAGTCCTCCACAGCTAGGACTGGACCTACGGAGCAGCGTAGTAAGAGAGGGCAGCTTGTGGTGGAGCTGGGATGGTATAGGGAGTGCTGGAACAGTCTATGAGAAGGGCCGGTAACGGAGAGGAATGACACCCGCACACTGCAAAGTCTCTTTTACCTTTTACTGATGTTGAGCAGGTAAAGATGTCCAGGGCACTGACGGGTGGACAGGTTGCACAGTGGGTCCCCACAGCAAGTGGGTATAAGGCCTACTCTGCTCTGTAGTGATGATTGAAGCACAGCCTGCTTGCAGCCAGACTTGCCTCCTCTCTCTTCCTAACTGTGGTGTCTGTCTCTCCTCCTCTGCAGTCTCCAGGTTACCCTCGCTGATCACTGCGGTGTCTCACTGCTGTGTCTGGCTCCCTCTCTCGACTCACAGGAGATAACCGGGTGGCCGAGGCTTCCATGGTGTGACAGGGTTTTCTGTGGTCCTAGAGTATCCCACAGGTGTGGATGACCAATATCCAGTACTTCTTCGGGCGAAACTCTCCAAGTTCCTTACTCCCTCCTGGCTAACTGCTCCTTGCCTTCTGTCCCCACTTAGGCTTGCGGGACGCAGAAGGGCCACTCTGGGTCACTGACTCGGGCCTAACCGCGGCACCGATCACTAGGACGTCTTCGCAGCTCTCCTAGCGTCTGCACACTCTGAACAACTCCTCCCCCAGCAGCAGTATTTATTGGGGATCTTGCCTAAGGGCAGCAAGTTGGGCTCCCCCTACTGTGCCGGGGTGGAAGGTGTTGCATGTAGTAGGTACCTGCTGTGGAAACCCAGCTGTGCATTAGAGAAGTCTGTGGCTACCTGCGTGAGCAGAGTGCCACATACCCACCTAGGTAACATCAGTACTCCTGGACTGAGCATTTTTGTTTTAACAAAAGAATAATAATATTAATAATAAAACAGGTAACATATTTACAAAGTCTTAAAATATAAAAATTTACAAAAAGACACTGAAAAATATTTGAAAAATGGAAAAACAGGTAAGTCCGTACGGTGCTAGTCCATCCACCACAGGCTTTGAAACGTTTTTGGCTACATTAGTCCAGTAACTGTAGTCCGTTGCAATTTTAAAAGTTCAAAAAGGGGAAAAGTTCAAAGAGTTTTTTACAGTCCATTTCTGTTCGCTTCAGGTAAGAAAAAGGGGAAAAGTCTCTCAAAAGTCCACATTTTTTAACAAACATATGTCCCTACGGGTGTCTCAGCTTAGGAGACCTGGTACCTCCCTACCCCAGGCACTTTCTATTCCTAACTTAATGTGCTTGGGGCTAGGCCCAGTTCCTCCACCCTTCTGTACACTACTATTTACATTCTTATTGTACAGTTACTATTTACATGTTTCCTTAGTGTGCTCTACCTTACATTTTACTGTGCCCACTCTCCATACCTAGATGGGGGTTGACCTTGTGTGCTTCTGTGTGATCTAAGCACTACAGGTGTCATGGTCTCAGGTGAGGTGTCTAGCGAAGGTCTTGTTGCAGGTACGTCAGGTAAGCTTCTGCGTTGCCTTAATCTCACTACAGGGCTAGCAGGTGTACCGATTGCAGCATCCTCAGATTCTCTAGCAATGGGTATTTCTTCCTGATTCCTTTGTACCACTTCATTGGGCTGGTAGAAATTCAGTATTGGCACTATGATGGCTCCATCTTGTTAAGGCCAATCTTCTGGGAATTCTCCTAAGATGGTAGTGATGACCTTCTTTCTTGGTTCTTGATATGGATTTTCTACTGAAACTGGTTCCGTTTCTGAAATTGGTTGATGGGAGAGATCTTGGTCTTTCCAATCTGTTGGACACTTTTTAATGTAATCTCTAGATACAGTCTGTGTGGTTTTTCCACCATATTTGCTGATAATGCAGACCTTACTGATGTAATTTCCAGAGTCTAGTAGGACGTAGGGTTCTTGTTCCCACCGATCGTCTAACTTATGTTGAGTTCTCTTTCTCTTAAGGACAATACTTCCAGGTGTTATTGATTCTGCTGGAGCATGCTTGTTGTAGTTCTTTTCTTGTTTTTCACGGGATTTCTCCAGGTTATCTTCTACACAATCTTGAACCTTTTTGTATTGTTCTAGGCGATGGGGTTTCCAGTTTGAGATGGTATGATCTGCTTCAGGATCTACTACTCTGAGTTCCAAGTCTACGGGTAACTTTCCTGTACGGGCTCTCATCAGGTAAGCTGGTGTACAGTTTGTAGAGCTTACTGGAATGTGGTTGTACATGTCAACCAAATCAGGTAGTTTCTCCAGCCATTGGTTTCTCTCCTCTAACGGTAGGATCTTCAGCATGTCAATGATGAGGTAATTCATTTTCTCACAGAGTCTGTTGGTTTGAGGATGATACGGGGTTGTTCTGATCATTTTGCACCCATACATCTGGCAGAACTCTTGGAAGATGTCCGCTTCGAAGGCTGATCCTTGATCTGTTAAGACCTGTTCTGCAGTGGCGTAACTAGAGTCCGAAGGGCCCGGTGCGAAATTTGGACCTGGGCCACCCCCCCCTGGGCCCCCCCCCTCAGATAATATAATGCCACCTCACAGCTGCTCCAGATAATATAACGCCGCCTCACAGCCGCTCCAGATAATATAACGCCGCCTCACAGCCGCTCCAGATAATATAACGCCGCCTCACAGCCGCTCCAGATACTACAATGCCGCCTCACAGCCTCTCCAGATAATATAATGCCACCTCACAGCTGCTCCAGATAATATAACGCCCCCTCACAGCCGCTCCAGATAATATAACGCCGCCTCACAGCCGATCCAGATACTACAATGCCGCCTCACAGCCGCTCCAGATAATATAACGCCGCCTCACAGCCGCTCCAGATAATATAATGCCGCCTCACAGCCGCTCCAGATAATACAATGCCGCCTCACAGTCGCTCCAGATAATATAATGCCGCCTCACAGCCGCTCCAGATAATACAATGCCGCCTCACAGTCGCTCCAGATAATATAATGCCGCCTCACAGCCGCTCCAGATAATATAATGCCACCTCACAGCCGCTCCAGATAATACAATGCCGCCTCACAGCTGCTCCAGATAATATAATGCCGCCTCACAGCTGCTCCAGATAATATAATGCCGCCTCACAGCTGCTCCAGATAATATAATGCCGCCTCACAGCTGCTACAAATAATATAATGCCGCCTCACAGCTGCTACAAATAACATAATGCCGCCTCATAGCCGCTCCAGATAATATAATGCCGCCTGACTATAATGCCGCCTCATAGCCGCTCCAGATAATATAATGCCGCCTGACTATAATGCCGCCTCATAGCCGTTCCAGATAATAAAATTCTGCACACACAGCCTGCTCACCGCACACACAGTCACATACATTGCACACGCAGTCACATGCATTGCACACACAGTCACATGCATTGCACACACAGTCACATGCATTGCACACACAGTCACATGTATTGCACTCACAGTCACATGCATTGCACTCACAGTCACATGCATTGCACACACAGTCACATGTATTGCACTCACAGTCACATGCATTGCACTCACAGTCACATGCATTGCACTCACAGTCACATGCATTGCACTCACAGTCACATGCATTGCACACACAGTCACATGCATTGCACACACAGTCACATGCATTGCACATACAGTCACATGCATTGCACACACAGTCACATACACTGCACCCACAGCCAACACATACTGCACCTTCTCTCCTGTGTGCTCCATGCTCCCTGTAGGTCTTCATGCCAGGCCCAGGAAGCAGTGACTAAAGCGCTGTGTGAGGAGGAGGAGAGCAGGCCAGGCCGGGAGACTAAGCAGCTCCTCTTCTAAGCAGCTCCTCTTCGGCAGAGAGGTAGGCGTGCTGCTGCATGCCTCCTACAGTCCCCAGCCTGCTCCCACGGTCTGCAATGCATGCAGAGGAAGAAGGGGGGCGGGGTGGCTGCAATGTGAGTGCGGGGAGTGCCAGTAGTCCTCCGGCGGCCGTGATCATCCGCCTGGGCACTGCCCTGTAGAGCGCCACACAGCTGGTGCAGCGGTAGCAGGCGGGCTCCGGGCCCCTGTACCTCCGGGCCCGGTCTCACTTGCGACCCCTGCGACCGCGGATGGTACGCCACTGCTGTTCTGGGTATCCCAATGGTCTGCAGAAGACATTTTGGAAAGTTTTAGCAGCTGTTACAGCTGTTAAGTCTTTTACAGGGGAAACCATTAAGAATCTCGAGTAATGGTCTACCATGGTCAACGCGTAGTTGTAGCTGGATCTACTTGGAATTAGCTTTACATGGTCCAAGGCTACTATTTCCAGAGGTTGCTTTGTTACGATGGGATGAAGCTGGGCTTTCTGGCTTTGTAAGTCCTTTCTTCTCAGGCTGCAGGATTTACAATTCTTACACCATTTTTCGATAGATGACCGCATGCCAACCCAAAAGAACCTATCCTTCAGTAGCATCTCTAGCTTCTTCCATCCGAAGTGACTAGTCTGGTTGTGATAAGCGTTCAAGACCACAGGGATTTTTGACTTTGGCACGATGATCTGCCAGGCCATCTCATGTGTTCTCGGATTGATGTACTGCCGACATAGGTTATCTTGGTATATGAACAGCTAACTTCGTTTGTTCCACAGATGTTTGGCTTCACATTGGGGATTTTCTGGCAGCTTCCCTGACTCTTGAGTTATCAGTTGTTTTATTAAACTGACAGCCGGGTCAGTGTCTTGCGCCTCCCTCCAACCGAAGTGGGGCATGGGTTTTCTGTCTTTACTGAAGGGTCTTGACGGGTTTGCTGATATTGGGTTCCTATTACTTTTAGTTGATGGAAAGCAGGTAACTCCACTTCTTCCAGCTTGTCTTCATCTACACCCTCTTCTGATAAGTGAGGCATTCTGGATAATGCTTCCGCGTTTCCATTCTGATGCCCAGCCCGGTACTTGATGATAAACTGGTAATTGGAGAGTCTGGCCATCGATCTTTGTTCCATGGCTCCCAACTTCGTAGTTTCCAGGTGGGTCAGTGGATTGTTATCCATGTAGGCTGTAAATTTGCTGGAGGCTAGATAGTGTTTGAACCTCTCTGTGACGGCCCAGACCAAGGCCAGGAATTTCAGCTTGAAGGAACTGCAGTTTTCTGGGTTCCTCTGTGTGGAGTGCAGCTTTCTGCTGGCATAGGCAATTACCCTCTCCTTGCCGTCTTGCTTTTGGGAAAGGACGGCTCTGAGTCCCACATTGCTGGCGTCTGTGTACAGCAGGAATGGCAGGTTGTAGTCCGGGTAAGCAAGGATTTCTTCTCCTGTCAGGGCGTCTTTCATCATCTGGAACGCTTCCTCTTGTTCCTTACCCCATCTCCACGGAGAATCCTTGGACTTGCCCTTCGTGGGTTGGCCTACTAGGAGGTTTTGCAGGGGAGCAGCCTTTTTGGTGTACTCCTTGATGAATCTCCGGTAGTGGCCCACCAAACCCAGGAATTGACGTACTTCCTTTATGGTCTTGGGTTCTTGACACTCTTTGCTTGCTGTCACTTTGTCTGGATCAGGGGCCATACCTTCGGCATTGACTATGTGTCCCAGGTACTGTACTCTTGGCTTTAACAGGTGGCATTTTGATGGCTTTAGCTTCATCCCGTATTTGGCCAGAGCTTCAAACACCTCTCCTAAATGGGTGACATGTTCCTCGTAGGTCTTAGAGTACACGATCATGTCATCCAGGTACAGCAGTACCGTCTCAAAGTTCTTATGTCCCAGGCAACTCTCCATTAATCGCTGGAAGGTTCCGGTGCATTACATAGTACGAAGGGCATGCTGTTGAATTCACATAGGCCCATAGGTGTTGTGAATGCCGTCTTCTCTCTGTCTTCCTCAGCTACGGACACCTGCCAATACCCACTAGTGAGATCTAAGGTAGAGAAGTAGTTGGCAGACTTCAAAGCAGCTAAGGATTCCTCTATACGAGGTAACGGGTAAGCATCTTTGTGTGTTATGCGGTTTATTTGCCTATAGTCTACACACATTCTCATACTGCCATCCTTTTTCCTGACTAGGATTAATGGAGCTGCCCAGGGACTACAGCTATCTTGTATAACCCCTGCGTCCTTCATGTCCTGTAACATTTCCTTGGCTTTTTGATAATGTGCAGGTGGAATAGGCCTGTAGCGGTCCTTAATTGGTGGATGTGTACCTGTGGAGGTGTGATGATGTACCCCTTTTATCCTACCAAAGTCAAGTGGATGCTTACTAAAGACTTGTTCGAATTCTTGAACTACCCGGTACACACCTTGCTTTTCATACACAGGAGTGGTGTCAGTTCCGTCATGGAGCTGCTAACACCAGTCCTCCAGTGGCCCAGTGGCTTGATCAGGTTTTGCCCCTTTTTGTGGGGTTCGAGTTACAATGTTTGGATCTCAATGTTGCTGACTGTGTACAATTTAGCAACGGTGGTATACCTAGGTAATTTAACCACCTCACTGCCACAATTTAAGATGCGAACAGGTACTCTCCCATTGTGTACGCCCACCACCCCCCTGGCTGCCAACAGTGTAGGTCTGTGCTCTGTGCTGACAGGCTCCACTAACGCTTGATAGTCCTGCCCTCTCAGACCTATAGCTGCTCGACACCAAATCATCATTTCACTCATTGGGGAATCACAGGTTTCCACAGGTAACGGGTCTGTCCCCCGTGCAGTACCAATTTCGCCACCTGTAATTGTTACCTGTTGATGGTGCAGGATGGCTCTGATCTCACGCTGGAGGACCTTCCTCTGACCAGGCCTGGCAGTGTCTGCAATCTGTTGAATCAAAGACAAAACTTCCTCCATGCAATTACTAACAACACTTGTACCTAGTATGATATAGGGATCATTGGCATTACTGGCTTCTGCTACTACAAGGACCCCTTGGTTCTCCAATTCCACCCTCCCCACATTTATGGGCACTTCTCTAACCGCCATCACAGTGAGTGGTTCACCATTAGATGCATTAAGGGTAAGGTCTATTTCAGGCTGTTTCAGTTCTGCATCAGCCCAATACTTCTTATAAAGGATATAGGGGATGGTGGTCACTTTTGACCCGGTGTCCAGCAGAGCAGGTGTCGGGATGCCATCCAGTACAATGGTCAGAAACGGCCTCTGTCCGATGAAGGTCTTGTACCAGGTGGCTGGGCCCTGTTGATCTAATCCTGAGGTTTGTCCCAAGCCCCCAGGGACTGCCCATTTAAAGGACAGCTCCTGGCGAGGTGACCGGTACGGTTACATCAGCAGTAGATGGGCGCCCCATTGGAGCTGTAGCAGTCGGTGGTTCTCCCTTGGTACGCTGCGGCTTGCTTCCCTCAAATCCAGGGTACATCCTCCAGACTATCGGCAAGTTGAATCAGCGGCTGAGGTTTGGGCTGGGGTCTTGGCGCTGGCTGTTCGTGGCTTTGCTGTAACTGCAGAGCGTCCATTAGTTTAGTGATGTTTTTATTCATCTGGCGCATCTCAGCACGCATCTCAGCTCGCAGGGAATCGTATTTGTCAGGCTGAGCAGATTGTACATTGTGCGTGGCTGTAGACACGGGTAATGGTTTTGGAGTAGCCTGCACCTCACCACTGCCCCACCGTTTAATAGCAGCTTCATGGGTCTCTACTGGCTTTAACCCTATTAACCCTTTGATGGCCATCTCCTTCAGGGTGTTAAAGTCAGCTTCTGGATTGCTTAATGACCACCAACATACAGTCTTACTGTCCTCGGGGGATAGCAGTCCCCGAGTGAATTGTTCAATCAAGAGCTTATTTTCGTCAGGTACACTGGTGGGGCTGACATGTATAAGGGCACCCAGTGCTTCTTCCAGTCGCCAGGCATAAGCTCTTATATCATCTCCTCTGGTAACAGTGATGAAAGCGCATGCGTATATCAGCCTCATTGCACTCCTCGAAGGTAGCTCTCAGTTTATTGAATATAGCAGAGGCAGATTTGCGTTCAGCAGCAGACCAGGACGCACTTTCTTTCTCTGCTGCACCAGTTAACTGTCAGAGTACCACAGCAGCGCGTTGTTGACTTTTTTCGTTTAAACTCATCCAATGTATCAGGGCGTCCGTCATACTGGGGCAACCACTTGGCCCCCGGGATGTATGGGAGTAACATCGGCATTATTGGGGCTAGTGCACCCGGTGCGCCGGTGGTGCTGGCAGTGCTACTGGAGGCAGCCAAAGGTCTTTTGGTGTAATTCCTGGGATCAGCGTACGCGTAGCCGTCGTCGCTGGAGGAGGCCGACATGTTGGAGGCCCCCCTAGTGAATTACAGCCAGTCCTCAAAGAGTTAAACAGTTCGGGAGTTTCCAGACTAGGCCGCAGCGCGCAGGAGGGCTCGGCTGAGCGAGGGGCGGGTTTCAGTTTCGCGCTCTACAGGCTGGCACGCTCCATTTCTTCCCACTCTTCGGCGCAGTCATGGAGGTGTAGTTTAAACAGTCACTCAATACAGTCAATAACACGGCACACAGTACCCAGTAATACCAAGCACGGGATCCTGTTTGTGACGCCAGAAAAAGATAATGTTGCGCTCAGGCTGTGAGGTACTCGGGTGTCAGGCTCCGAGGTTTTTCAGCGTTGTCACGGGGAATGGCGGCCGCACATGACCCCGTGTCCTGGGCCTATCTTCCAAAAAGGGGTGGTATTTACAGAGGATTATGTACAAAGTTTGTCGTAATGCCACCTGTAGTTTCTGGTGAGATGCACTAGCGCCGCCACAGTCCACCAGAGGTAGACGGTATTGCGGCTAGTGTGGTAAAGTCCTCCACAGCTAGGACTGGAGGGGGCAGCTTGTGGTGGAGCTGGGATGGTATAGGGAGTGCTGGAACAGTCTATGAGAAGGGCCGGTAACGGAGAAGAATGACACCCGCACACTGCAAAGTCTTTTTTACCTTTTACTGATGTTGAGCAGGTAAAGACATCCAAGGCACTGACGGGTGGACAGGTTGCACAGTGGGTCCCCACAGCAAGGGGGTTAAGGCCTACTCTGCTCTGTAGTGATGATTGAAGCACAGCCTGCATGCAGCCAGACTTGCAGTCCCCGGGTTACCCTCGCTGATCACTGTGGTGTCTCACTGCTGTGTCTGGCTCCCTCTCTCGACTCACAGGAGATAACCGGGTGGCCTCTTCGGTGTGAAGGGGTTTTCTGTGGTCCTAGAGTATCCCATAGGTGCGGATCCCCAATATCCGGTACTTCTTTAGGCGAAACTCTCCAAGTTCCTCACTCCCTCTTGGCTAACTGCTCCTTGCCTTCTGTCCCCACTTAGGCTTGCGGGACAAAGAAGGGCCACTCCGGGTCACTGGCTCGGGCCTAACCACAGCACCAATCACCAGGATCTCTTTGCAGCTCTCCTAGCGTCTGCACACTCTGACCAACTCCTCCCCCAGCAGCAGTATTTATAGGGGATCTTGCATAAGGGCAGCAAGTTGGGCTCCTCCTACTGTGTCGGGGTGGAAGGTGTTGCATGTAGTAGGTACCTGCTGTGGAAACCCAGCTGTGCATTAGAGAAGTCTGTGGCTACCTGCGTGAGCAGGGCACCACACAACCAAGGACTATTAAAAAGTAAATAACCAAGAAAATGCATGCAGTCAATTAGTATACGTTTCTCCCTTCTAAACTCCCTGAATCCAAAGTCATGGAATAACAAATAGGTCTGGCATGCCAGGATGAGAAGACTCAAATGCCTTGCAATGCTCCTCTGGGAAATTAAATATGCAAATTGTCTCTTCGGAATAGGACTGGAACTCTAGGGCCATCTATTGGAAATAGCAATCCTGAAAATCAATATTGACCCTTGAACAGACCTGCCATATGGCTTATCATAAAAGCCAAACCAGAATCTCAATTTACAGAAACAGTGTTTTGAGGTATTGCATCTTGTTAGAACAAGATATGAAATCTGATCTAGCAAGATGACAGGCAAATGTGGTGCCCCTGCGACCGGGTGGCCACAGAGGAGAACTACAGTTGGGATTGGTGGGACGGTCACCTCGCACCAACACCCCACACACACACTCTGATCCTGAGCCTAAGTCACTTCATGTCAGGCAAGGGATGGCAGGAGGAGCAAAGTGAGGGTGGAACGTAGTACGGCACCCAATAAGGGGTGGAGGTACTGGAGTAAAACCCAGGAACACTAAGTTAGTTGGTTGGTAGTTGGTTCAGAGAGAGACAGAGAAACAAACTTCTAAGCAGAAACACCCAGCAGCCAAGTAGTGACTGAGACCACACCGAGAGAGATGCGGGGCCCGGCTGCCTGCACCACTGATGGCCAGCCCGGAACCCAGGCTGAGCCCGAGGAAGGATAGAAGGAGCCAAGTGTGCCTGACTGACGTGGGACACTGGTGGCTGGACCAAAGAACCAGAGTGCCGGCTCTGTAGTTGTTGCAGAGTAAGCTTTAAGCCCTAACCACGAAACTCCCGCGGGAGATGGGAACTCTATGTCCTGGTACCTAACCACCATTGTGGTGAAGGAGAAAGCCATCGTACTAGGGCTAGTGGCCCAAGGATAGGGACAAATCACTACAGAGCCCGTGACGGCCGGACCATAACCACACGCAGAGAGGAGAAGGAAAGGGCCCAAGAGGTACACTGAGGGGAGCATGATGCAGATGAACCGTCCCAGCTGCAGTGAGAATCTAAGCCCATAAAAAAGTGTACAGAGCTGCTGTGTGAGCCTACGTCTTTTGTAACTGATGTGAAAGAACTGCAAAGTGATGTGAACTGTTAAGTGTGAAGTAAGGGTTAAAGCTCGGTAAACCCCAGTATGGTGTGAACTCAGTTGTTTATTCACAGGACTGAAGAGAAGCTGCAACCGCGCAGAGACTGTGTACGCTACCTGAAGGTACGGAGAACTTTACACCTATACTACACTACACTTTTGGATGCCCTGGGGATCAGCCCTACCCGTAGAGAGCTCACCATCTAGCTGCACCCACCATCACCCCAGTGGTCCCAATTGCAGCGGTGGCTTCATATATCCACGCACTATGGGTGGCCTCACGAAATACTTTTATAAACTTTATTATTTCTCCCTTTTTCTTCAATCCCCTTTTTATTTGCCGCACTTGGGCATACGGAGCCAGGTCGCATCAACATGACACCCCACAGCCCTAGAAGACGAGAGGGCCCAGTTCCGAGTACCCCTGCCCTGGGTGCAACAAAACTAGGCATCATGAACAGGATTACCGATCCGGTAAAACCGGGTCTCGTGTGCCTAAAAGACTGTATTTGTTGAACTGTTTACTGAACCTTAGTAATGGCGGCCCAAAGAGACTGACGCCATGTACAGGCAGAGGGGGTGCCAAGGCCTCTCATCGTGGGCCAGGCCAGCAAAGAGCGCGAACTGAAGTACACCCCCTATTGTTCGAGAAGGAGGAGGGCGGTGCAAAAGATTGTGTAACATCGCCTGGGGGAGCTGCGGCCGACGACGATGATGGACGGCGGCTCCTCTGCAGGGAGAGAGAAAGAAGCTGTGCCATAAGAAATGAAAAGGAGACTGCCATGGCAGAAGGAGGAGATAATTGGGATGATTCATATGGCCTAGTAGGGTGCTGCTGGGTCCCAGGGATAGATTTTTCCTTCCTCAACGAGTACTCCCCAAACCCTGTGGAAGAAGAGCCGGCCTAGCCCCAACGGGGGGACCAGGAGGGTGCAACCCTAGAAGATCCTCAATCCTGGAGAGCAGGGGCAGATAGCCAAGTTCTTACTGAGCACCGTGCAGTACCAGGGCTGTGGGGAGAATGCTGGATCCCGGTGTGCCGTGTTATCATGACACGGCGAGGGCTCCCTCTCCCCGAGGCCCAAAATCCACCGGGTGCCAACCCCTGCGCTTCAACGCGCCCTCTGATGTGGCGAGTTCACCGGTTTCACCAGCTCCTAAGCCTTGGCGCACCCCTACCATGCAGATCCCTGAGTTTTGGGTGACCCCTGAGGTGGCCGAAATGGAGTGGTTGATGATTTGGACCCGGGAAAGTGATCTGCTACGGAGGGTTCGCAGGAATCATCGGAGACAGTATTGGTCGGATGCAAATCCCTTTCAAAGAAGAAGAAGTAAGCCCCAGACAGGCTGTAAAAACTGTGAGTTTGAGTGACATTTTCCTTTGTTGTTCCCATTTCTTCCCTGCGTGAATGTGTTTCATCCCTCTTTCTATTACATTCCAAAGACTGTGAGATCATGAACTGTGTATGATCCGGTTATAGTTGATTTTTAAGTGTAATTTATAATGTAAGTGAATTTGAACTGTTGCATAGGCATTTTGCACTAAGGAACTTTAAGCACTTGTGACCGCACAGCTCAAAAACCCACTTATGCGGCCAATCGGTGTTAGCCCCTGTCGCCGCGCCCAGGGCAGTTAATGGGTTTTTCTAGTGGTGGATTCCTGAAGACAGCAAGCAAAGGAGACACTGGACAATTTTTGAACTGCTTTGTACTTTTCTACTTTCTATCCCCTATCCCATAGTCAGAATAAGAAAATTGATTTTTGTTACGTAACGTTTAAAGGGATCCTGTCACCTCCAGAACGCCTCCTAAGCTAGCAAAACATGTCCCTGCAGCATCCCATCACTAATCTCACACTTCTTTTATCTCCTAAAAGCATCCTGTGAAAGTGCATAAAAACGTTTTAATACTCACTCATTAGTGATTATAATTAGCAGGGGCTATATTCTTTAGTCACCAGGGCGGGCTGTTTTGCAGGCTCCAGGATCCACCCTCTCTCTGTCTGTGTGCTTTGCTTGTGCAGGCTTTGCCCTCCTTCCTCTCTGTCACTCACAGAATGCAAATCATTAGTCCTGCCTTCAGCTCCACATCACAGCAGCACAGAGAGAGGGGGGGGTGGATCTTTCAGGCTGCAAAACAACACGCCTTGGGGGCTAAAGAATATAGCCCCTGCTAATTTATAATCCCTAATGAGTAAGTATTAAAATGTTTTTATGCACTTTCACAGGATGCTTTTAGGAGACAAAAGAAGTGTGAGATTAGTGATGTTATGCTGTATTGACGTGTTTTGCTAGCTTAGGTGGCATTTTGGAGGTGACAGGATCCCTTTAAGTTACATACTTCCCATTAAACGAAGAAAAATATTCTTGAAATGTTAATGTTGTTTAAATGCATAAAAAAATGTGGACTAATGTGTAACACCGTACCGGTGCCTAGCACGTGGATGTGCTAATCTTCGCTCTGGGAGAGTGTGGCGCCCCTGTGACCGGGTGGCCACAGAAGAGAACTACAGTTGGGATTGGTAGGACGGTCACCTCGCACCAACACCCCACACACACACTCTGATCCTGAGCCTAAGTCACTTCATGTCAGGCAAGGGATGGCGGGAGGAGCAAAGTGAGGGTGGAACGTAGTACAGCACCCACAAAGGGGTGAAGGAACTGGAGTTAAACCCAGGAACACTAAGTTAGTTGGTTGGTAGTTAGTTCAGAGAGAGCCAGAGAAACAAACTTCTAAGCAGAAACACCCATCAGCTAAGCAGTGACTGAGGCCACACCGAGAGAGAAGCGGGTCTCTGCGGCCTGCACCACTGATGGCCGGCCGGGAACCCAGGCAGAACCAGAGGAAGAACAGAAGGAGCCAGGTGTGCCTGACTGACGCGGGACACTGGTGGCTGGGCCAGAGAACCAGAGTGCCGGCTCTGTAGATGTGGCAGGGTAAGCTTTAAGCCCCAACCACGAAACCCCGGCGGGGTACGGGAACTCTATGTCTCGGTACCTAACCACCGTGTGGTGAAGGAGAAAGCCATCGTACTAAGTCTAGTGACCCAAAGAGAGGGACAAATCACTACAGAGTCCGTGACGGCCGGACCGTAACCACACGTGGAGAGAAGAACGAAAGGGCCCGAGAGGCACACTGAGGGGAGCATGATGCAGATGAACTGTCCCAGCTGCAGTGAGAATCTAAGCCCATAAAGAAGTGTACAGAGCTTCTGTGTTAGTCTAAGCCTGTTGTAACTGCTATGAAAGAACTGCCAGTGACTGTGAACTGTTAAGTGTGAAGTAAGAGTAAAAGCCTGGTAAAGCCCAGTATGGTGTCAACTCAGTTGTTTATGCACAGGAAAGAAGAGAAGCCGCAACTGCGGGTAGACTGTGTATGCTGCCTGAAGGTATGGAGAACTTTACACTTATACTACACTGGGATCAGCTCTACCCGTAGAGGGCTCATCATCTAGCTGCACCCACCATCACCCCAGCGGTCCCGATTGCAGCGGTGGCCTCATATAGCCACGCACTATGGGTTACGTCACAAAATACTTTTATAAACTTTATTATTTCTCCTTTTTCTTTAATCTTTTTTTATTTGCCGCACTTGGGCATACGGAGCCATGTCGCGTCACCGTGACACCCCACAGCCCTAGAAGATGAGATGGCCTGGTTCCGAGTACCCCTGCCCTGGGGTGCGAAACAAACACTTGGATATACTGTAAGGAGTAAGGTTACTCCTTTTGGAAATTGACATGAGAGGTCTGGCATGCCAGCATGAGAAGATTTAAAAAACAGTGCTACTCTTCAAAAGGAAAGAATGGATTGATTAGTGGTTTGGATCTTAAGTAGAGATGAGCAAACCCGAACTGTATAGTTTGGGGTTTGTACCGAACTCCTAGTGGCTGGTGCTCAAATCCAAATACGGACTCCTCATGAAAGTCAATTTTTGAGTCTGGAATTCAGATGCAGAATAAAGTTAGGCAAAAGAATGCAATGCAGCCAATCAACAAGCTTTTTAGGTGTGTGCAAGTCCTCAACCATCACAACCAACCATGTTGCGTATTGGTATGTCTTTGATTGGCAGATGCATCATGTGACCCTGTCTGTATAACTGCTGCATTATGGGAGGCACTGCCATTGTGCTCTGGCTGGCATAGGCTAGGGTCGCATTAGCGTCATAGAAGCGCTAAAAGCTAGCGTTTTTTTCATGTTGAAGTGTTCAAAAACACTAGCGTTAATGCTTCCATAGACTCCCATGCAAAAAATGCATTGTCAAAGTGCAATGCGTTTGACGCTATGCGGTTTTGCAAAAGCACCAACAAACGCGGTAAGCAACATTTTGGTGGGCATTTGCAAAAATGCAGGCTTTTTTTAACATGGGAGTCTATGGGAGATGCATGCATTAACGCATGGTACATATATGTATCATGCGTTAACGCATGCATTAGTGCTAGCTCTAAAAATGAAAAAAATGCCATGTGAAAAAAACAGCATCCTTTCATGCATCCTACGAAAAGATGCTGTCACATCGCCATTGGACTCGGTGGCTGGTGTTCCTGCCTCGGCCGCTGGGAGGAGCCGGATTCCTTCGGCTGGTGGCGCCGGTGATAGGAGGGCCTTGTCCTCATATGGAACCGCTCCCGTGACGTCTGCCTCTGTCGCTGAGCGCCGCTGTGTTTCCCCTCTGGGTGGTGTTGGTCGCAGAGGAAAGGGCCCTGCAGAGGTGTCCGTTAGGCGCAGCCTGCGTTCTTCTGTCAGAGGTGGCGTGGGTTGAGCCAGTCGTGCATCTCCATCTGGCCTGGATCTAGGGGCGGTCCGGATGAGGTCATCAGGTTGTGAGCTCCAGCCTATGGGAGGTAGCCGTGCCCTTCAAGTACATTGGAGCCTGGCTTGCAGGCCGCCAGATATAGTTTTGGTTCCCCAGTGATAGTGTGTTTAGTTTCGTGTCTGACCTTGCCTGGATTTCTGCCTCTGCCTCTGCCTATTGATTTTGTACCTCAGCTGCCCTCTTGGTTTTTGCCCTTGACATTTGCCTGGATTTTTGACTCTGCTACTGCCTGACGATTTTGTACCTTCGCTGCCCTCTCGGTTTTGACTCGGACTCCTGACTACGTTCTTCGCTTCCTGATTTTTCCCTTCCTAGACGACCTCCCTGCTCTGCTGCTCCCATAGGTAGCTACCCCCTGGGCTCCGCTATAATTCCAGATCCCTGTATAGGGGTTAAGGGTCTCGGGGTTTCTCGGGGTGCTGCCTTACCAGCAGCTCAGCCTTACAGCGGACGGTCGTCACAGATGCAAGGTCCCAAATGTGACCCTAGCCATAGGGACCGAATGCAGCTCGAATGAGGGACCATGCTATTCTACTCCTCTCTCTGTATACTGTGAATACATGCTATGTGGTGGCATTCTACAAGCATGCTCTGTGTGGTTATTTTACAAATAGGCTCTGTGAATTTACTCTGAAAACAGGCTCTGTGGGGTCACACTCGACAAGGCTCTGAGGGTGTACTTTGCACCAGGCTCTTTGGGGGTAATATGAAAACAGGCTATTTGGGGGCACTCTGCACCAGGCTCTGTGGGGGTATTATGAAAACAAGCTCTGTGGGGCCACTCTGCACCAGGCTCTGTGGGGGTACTATGAAAACAGGCTTTATGGGGGCACTGTGCAACAGTGTCGGGGCGGTTACTCTGAAAACAAGATCAGTGGGGGAACTCTGAAAACAGGCTCTGTGAGGGTACTCTGAAAAATAGGCTCTGTGAGGACACTCTTCTTCAGTCAGTGTAATAATCTGCTGGGCACTCTCCCTGTATACAGGCCATGTACTGCTCTGTATGTTTTTGGAGTGCAAAGAATGAGGAGAGCTTCAAATAGGGGATGTGACCATTGTGCTGCTGCTGGTGATGGAGCTGCTACAGGAGTAAAATGTGGTAGATCTCTGTCTACTACATGTCCATGTGGCACCACAGAGTCCAGTTGCCACAATGGCATTGTCTCCATTGGGGGGTGATGTCATGCTTGGAAGCAAGGAGGGGTATCCACGCCAGGCAAGTCCACAGCATGCAGCACATTTCCTGACTCCATACCAGAAGGGGGAGCTCTGAAACCCGGATGCAGGGGAGCACCCCTATAAATTCTGGCCTGGGGGTGGGGTTAGTTAGTTCAGTTCCAAGGAGGACTGTGAAGACGAACTGTGGACTGATACAGTACTAAGCTCGTCCCAGGTAGAGTAGAGAGCGAAGGGGAAGCAAGCATGAGGTACCCATAGGAGAGGGTCTGAGGAAAGAGAGAAGAATGCCTGGGGAGTGGAGACAGTTGCCCGGCTCACCCCAGAGCAGAGTGCCAGAAACGGACACTGGAGTTTGAGGTTGTGAGGGTACTGCTGACCCAGCAGCCAAAACAGGAGGACAGGAGAATCCACGTCTCCCGGCCATAGCAAAGTACGTGGAGGCAAAGCAGCATCGGAGAGCTCAGGGACAGTTGCCAGAGGAGTGGTGCCTGGGAAGGGTTCAAGCTGCCTGCCATACGGGCAAGAGCCTCACAAGCAAGAAGAGAGGGTTGCAGCTTAGCTACAGGCACTCAGGACCAGCAAAGAGGAGCGCAGCAGGGAGACCTCAGAACTCACCAGGTGAGGCGATCCCCAACTTGCTTCCAAAGCCACCCAGATTCCTAACATCTCCTGTGGACAGTGTCTTGGTCTGAACCTGCAACTACCGATAAAGGTAATGGAGACTATATACTGTGTGTCTGTAAGTTATTCCATGCCCTCAGTCCAGCACCCCAACGACCTACCACCGCCATAGACTTTACAGGTCACTCTGGGGAGCCACTCCACTCGTGGGGAGCAATATCACCTTAGCTGTGTCTCCATCATCCTCAGAAGTTCCACAGTTTCAGCCATCAATAGCCAAACATCAAAAGTAGCGTCACGACAACCATCCCCAAAATCCCCGAACTTTTATTTGATACCAAGGGTCACGGAGCTGGGTGTCGACCCCTGTGACTCTCAAGAAGTATTAAAGCCGGTTCTGAGTACCCTATGGCCCTGGGGGCGCATCATCCAAATGAATCACCTACCTCTGGTGCATGCAGGCGACAGGACGTTTTGCATAATTTCATAGGCCCGAGTACCACTGTACGAATGGTGAGTCTAGTAGATGAAGTCTAGGCAGTTTTAAATCGGATATCTGAGACTTTCTCCAGCATGTTTACTTTAACTTCCAACCGTTTCCTCTGCTGAAAGTGCATAGTTTGCACCTAAGGTCCATGGATATCTTGCTGTCACCTCACCCCCTTGCAAATCAGTCAAGCAGCCTGAGCCCAAGTCATGCAGCTGTCACTTCTGATTTTTAATTACTCTCATGACTTGAGTTCTGTAGGCCATCCACATTGCCCTGCCCCAGCAGGGGAAGAGATTAAGTGGTCTGATACCCCAACACTTGCTCTGTTTGAGCATAAGGATATAAGAGGGCTAGTGCACCCAGTCAGTGGACCACCGCAGCACATCTTTGATGATGATGATGAAACTAAGGTACCAACTGCTGAAGCTGTTTTCAGTGTGTAGCACAGCAGGAAAAATAAGGGTGAGGGGGATGGAAGATAATGTGGGGAATACTGAGGTACTAGACGTCACATGGAGTCAAGACCATTTGAGTGACGTGCATGATTCGGAGGAAGAGGTGGTGGTTACATTGTCCAAGCTGCAGAGCAAAAGAGGGAGCAGGATGTAAAAGCACAGCGGCCAGCCCCTATCCAGTACATTGGGTGCTACTGCCCACCATAAAGACAAATTGAGCACACCAAAGCCAGCCAAAAAAAAAGTTCCCTGGTGTGGAGTTCCTTTTGGCAATGGGATGAAAGGACACGGGTGGTTTGCATGCTGTGCTGTCAGAGCATGAAGCGAGTAATCCAAGGAATAGTGCTTCCACGATCTGCGCTGCTGTTAAGGAAAAGAGGACCACACGAGCTCTTGATGTACTGGTGTTTATTCTCAATGCGTTTCGGGGCTGCCCCAGCTCCTTCATCAGGGTTATCCTGATGAAGGAGCTGGGACAGCCACCGAAACGCGTTGGGAATAAACACCATTACATTAAGATCTCGTGGTCCTCTTTTCCTCAACAGCAGCGTTGGATCGTGGAAGCACTATTCCTTGGATTGGATTTCTGTATACACGCCACTTTGCACGTGGGAGTGCTGATCCAGTGGCAGCAGTACAAGCACATACACCAGTTGTGAGTTTTCACAACTGGCCCAGGTGAGCACATGCCATTGTAGGGTATTAATTGTCTCCAAATAATAAGACCTATTGTACTCTGTTTGTCTCTCACTTTCAGATATTTAGAGCATGAAGCGAGACATAAATGTTCTTAAACTTAGCACCACCTGCATGACGAGGTATGCAAAGTACTACCTGCAGTGGAGTATACATCTGAAAAACCAGGAAAGATCTGAGGATCCTCCTTTACCTTCTTCTGCTGCAGTCTCAACTTCTTCCTCCTGTTCCTGAGCAACAGGGCCGCATGGCTCCCCGCAAAGACAGGATGACAGCAGCATCACCAGCAGTGTCACTGAGGATCTTCACACTGCCCCATGGAAGTGTTCAGCTGTCCATCCCCCAAACAATGGAGAGAAAAAAGAAGTACCTCCATACTCACTCTTAAGCCCTGGCCCTAAATAGTAGCATTTCCAAATTCTTGGTCTTTGAAATGCTGTCATTCCAGCTGGTGGAGACAGACTACCTATGGCAGTGACTGTTCCACAGTTCGTGGTTCCCAGCCACTAATATTTCAGTCAATGCATCCTTGCCCTGCATGAAGATGTTGCGGACAAAATCAGATGTGCTCAGTGCAACAAAATCACTTGCAAGGTCCACATAACCACCGATATATGAACCAACAAGCATGGGTAGGGATGCTATATTTCCTTTACTGCCCATTTTGCAAATGTAGTCGCAGCTGGGCCTGAAGCGGAAAGTGTTTTGATGCCCATTGATTGCCTGGAGCATATGCTGAATTTAGTTGTTCAGAGCTTCCTGAAAAAATAGCCTAAGGTGTGTGGGTTGTCTGTGCAAGAAAGCTGTGTTCATCTTTCTCACCCTGTTGTTGCTCGCTTGTCTTCCCGCTCTGTGCCACAATTGCAATGTACCCATAAGGTGGAACTCCACCTTGCGTATGGTGGAGACACTGTGTGAGCAGCAGGCGCTCAAGGAGTTTCAGTTGCAGAATGCACAAGGGAGTCACTTTGCGGAACAACATCATTTCATGACTAGAGATGAGCGAACTTTACCAGAACATGTTCGCTAATTTAAAACTTTGCATGAACAATGCAGATTTTGAAGAGGATCGGAAACACGAGCAATCTCACAAAAAAAGCATCATATGTGGCTTTGTTCCTTAACTGATCGACTAAAAAAAGCATTACTGCGTTTAAGTGATGCTTTTCTCCTACCTGTTCTGATATTGTAGGATAGCTGGCTAGACGTCTTTGCGGAGAATAGGTGTGAAAACTGGAAGAGGTCAGAGAGTAACACCACACTCCATTTTTTTCACACAATCTTCTGTGTGGATGTTCTGGGCCAGCAGCCAATGAGGGTGCATAAAACATCCGAAAGTTGAAGACACTAGGGCTTGTGTCATTGGCTAGCTTGTTTCATTGTCTGCCAAAGTCACATGTCCCTCGGAATATAAGAAATGGCCTTTTGCAGTCATCACAATTTTAGAGTGTTACTGCTCAGGGACAGTGCTGCTGCTACTCTGTGCTGCTACATCTGTGCTACACAAATAGATATCTAGCTTTTAACTTTTTAGATAGAATATGAGGGAGAGAGTGTCCATGCGGACATATACTCTTAATGGGACGAAGTGCCACTCGACCTGCGCTGCTGCCAAAGACCACCAGAAAGTCGGGATATCTGGGATAAGATATTGCTTTAATTCTGACGCGTTTTGGAGCTGCTACTGGGTGCCTTCCTCAGGGACAATGATTGTCCCTGAGGAAGGACCCCGGTAGCAGCTTCGAATCACGTCGGAATTAAAGCAATATCTTATCCCAGATATCATGACTTTCTGGTGGTCTTTGGCAGCAGCGCAGGTCGAGCGGCAATTTGTCAAATTAAGAGTTTATCATCACCACGGTCATCCGTGGAGGTGCGGATCTTGCAGCAGCTGACTTTCTGAGCTATCAAACTTGATTATGGGTGACACAACCACATCAGGTGAACAGATTTCATCAAGGTACCGTCACACGCGGCAACTTTGCTAGCAATTTCACTGGCAATTTGCTGGTTGCAGTGAAATCATGGACACATTGTTCTATTTTGTTGCCAAATGGAACAACGTGTCTATTATTTCACTGCAACCAGCAAATTGCCAGTGAAATTGCTAGCAAAATTGCGGCGTGTGACGGTACCTTTAAGATTTGTATTCCATCTCTTGTCCGAGAGATAAGACCCTATTGCGCATTATCCCACATTTAAGATGCAGACATAGGCATTTTTTGCTGAGAACCTTAGCCTCAAATCAGTTATTGCCAAATTAGTCAGTTTGTACTGAAAAGGCATTTTTTGGGCCTCAAACTAGTTATGGATAAATCAGTCAGTTTATACTAAAAAGGCTGTGTTAGGCTTCTAATAAATTATTGCCAAATCAGTCAGTTTGTACTATAAAGGCTGTGTTTGGCAGCAAACCAGTGATTGCCAAATCAGTTTGGCCAGTGTCACACATACCATCCGTTTTTGGGGTCATTTTGGTCATTTTTTTTCTAAGTCCAGAAACACATATGCGTTAACGCATGGTGCACTTGGCGCATGTAGTTGCGTTTTTCAAAAATGGTAATCCGGTTTTCCTAGGCTCAAAAAAATGCTGCATGTAGCGTTTTTGGGTGCAGGAAAAAAATGCATGCATCTTTTTAACATGGGGCCTTATGGGAAAGGCATGCATTAACGCATGGCACATATAGGCACTATACGTTAACGCATATGCATTTTTGGTGAAAAAATGACTAAGTCCAAAAATTTCCAAAAAATGTTCAGGACCTTAGGGGACACTATTGGCACCCTTAGAAAACCGGATGCTTTTATTTTATATAAGGTTTTAAAAAAGCGCATGGGCATGTGTGACCCTGGCCTTTGTATTGTAAAATGCATTTTTTGGCTTCAAAGCAGTTATTGCCAAATCAGTTACTTTCCTCTAAAAAGGCTGTGTTTGGCCTCTAATCAGTGATTCTCAAATCCTTCAGTTTATACTAAAAAGGCATCTTCTACCTCAAAGCAGTGATTGCAAAATCCTTCACTTCCCCTAAATAGGCTGTGCTTGGCTTCAAACAAGTGCTTTCCCAATCTATGTACATAAAACACGAGTGGGAAATCCCAGTCGTGGTAGAAAGGGGAAGAGGAATATACAAAAATGGAGTAAAGAATCAGAACTCCACTATTAAAAGTGAGACAATCTTTATTTTTTTTTTTTTTGTCATAATTATTTTTTATTAAGACATTTTCAAGAAACACATGACAAGAAATGTAATCAACATATCTCCAAACATCTGAAGAACTTTCCATTGTAAGCCAACTACCAGGCTTTCAGTTAGCTGCCTGCTATATTGCATTTCACATAACATAACGTATCAAATAAAGGGAGGGGTGGGGGTAGGGAATATAGGAGGGATTAGTGAGAGTGAGAAGAGGAGAAGAGAGAGGTACTAGCGAAAAAAGAAGGGGGGGGGGGGTTAGAAAAGGGTCAGGGTGGGGGGGGGGGTTGTAGTATGGCAAGGTGTTAAGGAAGTTGTTAAGGTGGGCATGAGGACCAGCGGGGGGAGGGAGGAAAGAGATGGGCTTGATGTGTGAACACGGGCCGGTAAGATGCGAGGGGGGGGTTGGAGTAAGAGAAAGAATGGGATGATGATGTGAAGGGAAGACAAATAGGTCAGAGTACAGCAAGCATAGGTTTTCCAGGCCCTACCACAGGGGAGGGGGAACCGCCAGCGGGTGTGCCGCCCAACACTCCCACGCGGCACGTGTATACCGTTTGTGTCCGAGATCCAAGGCCAAACTGTGTTCATATGTGAACATATTGTTCAGTCTAGATGTGAGGTCACACATTGCTGGAGGGGATGTATTGTTCCATGATGCTGCTATACAATATCTGGCAGCTATCAATATGAAGGTGGCTAGGTGTCTCTGAACCGGCGGCAGATCCTCTACTCCGATGTGCAGGAGAGCCATCTGAGGCACAAGCGGAATAAAGGTGTCCATCAAGGACCTCAGAAGACCCTCCACCACCTGCCAAAATTGTGCGATTCGGGGGCAGTCCCACCATACATGGGTTAGCGTTCCCTTCTGTCCGCAGTTCCTCCAGCACGTGGGGGAGGTTCCCTTACTGAAGGCCGCTAGTCTCGTGGGAGGTAGATACCATCTTAGGTGTAATTTCTTAAGTTGCTCTAAATGATTCACACATTTGGTCGCCTGGGTGACACATCTAACCGCGCCCTTCCATTGGTCGTCATCCGCTGAGAACCCTAATTCCGTTTTCCATTTAGCTCTGTGTGTATGACACAAAGCAGCATCATGTTCTAGGAAGCCAGTGTAAAGTGGAGATAAGCCTATCCGTTTCCCATGAGCAGCAGAGATAATCATGCGTATTGGGGAGCGTCTGGCCGAGGACCACAAGACCCTATCACTTCTGGCTTTCAGTAGGTGCGTAATCTGGCAGAGTTGGAAAAACGTGCGCCGTAGGGACGGAAACTTGGACGTGAACTCATCCCATGACATCACCCCGTTCCTCCCGAGATGTCTGCCAGGGTATGTATACCCGCCCTTTTCCACTCCTCCAATCGGAGGAATGGAATATGGGCACGAAGCGATCCCAGTGGGACCTCCGCTGCTGGTATTTTGGTCCAGTCCCCGGGCGCGCGCCCCCACTCCCTGAGCATAGCTTTCACCGTTCCTAAGAAATAGTCAGCCTTGACTGGCGTGATGGACTCCGCTATCAGTAGGTTCTTGAGGGAATTGTCGGCTGTCTGTTGTGACTCTACCTGTACCCAGCCCAAATTTAAGTCAGACTTCCACCACTGTCTCACTGTTTCCAGCACCGCTGCTCTGTAGTATAGAGTCACATCCGGTACACCCATGCCACCATCCGTCAGTTTCTGGTACATCACCTTCCTCCGGACCCTTGGCCGCTTGGGGGCCCATATATATCTATTCACCTCTGTTTGTAGTCTAGCTAAAAGTTGTGGGGGGATGGGCAAAGGTATACATCTGAATAGATATATTAGTTTAGGAAGCCACGTCATTCTGAAGGCCTGAATTTTAGCTATCCATGAGTAGGAGTGGGTATGTCCTGAATCTGTCGCCTTGGAGAGAGCATGCAAAATCGACTGTACATTACGCTGTATCACTACTGCTGTCGGGCACAAGGTGATGCCAAGGTATGGTATGCCTGCCGGCACCCATTGAAATGGGAGGGAACTAGACAGAGAGTCTATCAAAGTCCGAGGGACATTAACCGGGAAAACCAATGACTTGGAAGCATTTAGCTTATAATAAGAGATCGCTGCAAAGGAGTCAAGCAGAGCCAATACCTTAGGTAGGGATACTTCCGGCTTGGAACAGGGGATAATAATGTCGTCGGCATATAAGCCAACCACATGTTCCCTGTCTCCCACTTGCATCCCCGTAATGTCCTGTTCAGCTCGTATTGCCGCAGCCAGCGGCTCAATCGCCAGGGCGTAGATCAGGGGTGATAGGGGGCACCCCTGTCTAGTGCCATTCGATATTTCGAACGTTTCTGAGAGATAGCCCGAGGAGAAGACCCTGGCAGAAGGCCTGGAATATAGACCCAATATCGCCGAAAGAATCGGACCCTCGAGTCCGAATTCTCTCAGTACCTGTTCCAGGTAACCCCAGTGCACCCTGTCAAACGCCTTCTCAGCGTCCAATGACAGGAATGCACATGGGGTCCCATTTCTCTCCGCCAGTTCTATAAGATCAAGCATTCTCCTCGTTCCATCCCTAGCCTGGCGTTGAGCCACGAATCCCACTTGATCCGGGCCGACCAGGAGAGGAACCACCTCCCCAAGCCTGAGAGCCAACATCTTCGCGTAGATCTTAAGATCTGTATTCAGCAGGGAGATGGGTCTGTAGCTTTCCGGTTTATCTGGAGATTTCCCCGGTTTCAGTATTGTGGTGACCGTTGCTTCTAGAGCATCCGATGGGATGCTTCCAGAGTTTCTCCAGCTGCTGAATACCCGTAACAGGTACGGGATGAGAGTTTTTTCGAAAGTCTTATAGTATGCGTTGATGAAGCCATCAGGCCCAGGGGCTTTTCCTGGTTTCAATGAGCGGATGACTCTGCTTACCTCCCCCAGTGAAAAAGGTCTGTTCAGCACCTCCAGGTCCAGGCTAGAGATTCTGGGGAGGTGGAGCCTTGCTAGGAACTCATTGATCATCTCCGGTGTCGGTTGTGGAGTAGCTAGGTCAGAGCGCAGATTATACAGTTTGCTATAGTATGATGAGAAGACATCCACTATGCCTCTCGGGTCCCTAACTGTTTGTCCCCTTTCGTCTGTCATATGCGTTATCATTGTTTGTGTAGTGCGCTTTTTTAATCTCCTAGCTAATAATCTGCCAGCGCGGTCTCCCATGGCGTAATATTGCAATTTTAGCTTTCTAAGGCCTACCTCATATTGGCGTAGTAACAGCGCCCTGAGCTGCATGCGTAATGCTCCTATCTGCGTCTCTAGGCTCGTGGAGGGGGATTTTTTATTCACTGCTTCTAAATTCTGTATCCTCTCTGTCAGCTCCCTTCGTCGTGCGTCTCTCTCTCTTTTACGGCGTGCGGCTCTCTGTAGTAGGGATCCCGTAGGACCGCCTTGTGTGACGACCAGAGGGTCTCATCAGATACTTCTGCATTGTCGTTTATGTCAAAGTATGTTGCTATATCTGTTTCTATGGAAGTCACTTGGCTCTGGTCCAAGAGGAGGTCTGGGCTCAGGCGCCATCGTCGGGGTCTCGCTCCACCATAGCCCAGGGCCACCTCCAACGTGACCGGAGCATGATCTGACCAAGTAATGGTCCCGATTTCTGCGGCTTGGCACGTCTCAAGGATATTATCGTCCACCAAAAAAAAATCTATTCTGGAATAGGATCCATGCAGGCCAGAGTGATACGTATAATCCCTCTCGCCTGCATGGAGGTACCGCCAGACATCATGGAGACGGGCTTCCTGGGCCAGGGAGAGCAGAGCCCCACGCTGACGTACACACGGCGTAGAAGCATCTATGCGGGGCTCCATCACCGCATTGAAATCTCCGCAGAGAATCACTTGTCCAATGGTCACCTCTCTCAATTTTGTCAAAAGAGTTTTTATGTACTTTATTTGTCCCACATTAGGACCGTAGACTGTAGCTATGGTATAGGGGACTCCCGCTATTTCGCACAAAAGAAAAAGAAACCTCCCTTCCGGATCAGTAACCACCTTTTTGCATGTATATTGGACATTAGCCCCACCATCACACACACCCCTGCCCTCTTTGCTGTAGCATTTGAAAAATAGGAATGTGGAAATTTGGGGTGCGAGAGTCTGTAATTATCCCCCACCAGCAGATGTGTTTCCTGGACACAAATGACGTCGGCCCTCAATCTCAACGCTTCCCTCCATAGGAAGGAGCGTTTACTAGGAGAGTTTAGGCCTCGCGTATTAAGTGAGACTACCTTAAAGCTCATCTCGGTCTCTCGCCTGCTTCCCCAACCCCTGCAGCCGGGCCCCGCAAACACTGATTGAAAAAAAGGGGGGGGGGGGTCCAAGAGAGAGGGAAAGTTAGACTAGGTATAGGAAGTTAGAGAGGTAGCCAGATGGAGGAGTAGAACAGGGGGGGAGGAGGAAAGGAGGAGGGGGGGAGGAAATGTGGGAGATCAGGAACGGGGTAGAGTGAAAAGAAAGTGGGACACAGAAGGTATAAGAAGGAATAACAAAGTTTCAAAGATTTTCAAGCAATATTCAACAGTGCAACCAACACTGATTTAAACATATATATGTACATATACCACTCCAGATGACTGAGCAGTATTAGGGGGGGGGGGGTCAGTGGGCGCCCATTAAAGGCGCCCCCGGCACCACGTCCCCCCAGCGCCCGTCCCAATTTTATGGGAGGGGGGGGAAGCTTGTGAGCACGAGGAGAAGTGGGCCACAGATATAAAGTGGGTCCACTCCAACCTCTCAGGTCAATGCTTTAAGAACAAGCAGACCTAAAGTATGTGTGAAGAGAAAAAGGATATTTGTCACACCAGCGGTGACCAGCCTCCAGGTGCATAAAGTTATAAAGTTGTTCATCGTCGTCCTCCCTTCTCCAGGGGGGCGGTATTCCCTCGGGTACGTCGGTCAGATGGGCTTGGATGGGAGGAACCTCCTTTTTCCATTAAGTTCCATTCAATTAGGGCAGACTTCATTCTGGAAGGGGAGTAGAACTGGTGTCGCGATCCCTTGTACCTAAAGGACACATTCACCGGTGACCCCCATGCATATGGGATGCCGCGCTCTCGTAGAACGGTACAATATGGGGCAAAGTCCCTCCTTCTTGCCAAAGTTCCCGGTGATAAGTCAGGAAATAGGGACCAAGCAGCGTATGGGCCATCTGGGAACTGGGTTCTCCTTAGGGTATGTAGCAGTGAGTCTCTCAACTTAGGGATCACAAGATGGACCAAGACATCGCGGGGCACATCACTGTTTATCTTTTGTGAACGAGGCAAGCGGTATGCTTTTTCTATGTCTAGTTCTGGTGAGGGCACAGAAGGGAGGATGTGATGTAAGAAAGGGGCTATGGTGGCTGTTAGGTCCTCCTCGCCCTCTACCTCTGGTATGCCTCTGATCTTCAAATTCCCTCTACGAAGTCTGTCCTCCAGATCCCACATTTTTGCTCGCATCTCTTTTATATCCGCCACTACCTCCTGATGGCTGTCCGCCAGCTCATTGTGTGCTCCAGCAAACTCAGCCATTTTGTCCTCTACGTGGCCAGTTCTTTCCCCAAGTGCTGTAAGTTCCGCTCTCATCTCTCCCACTATTTCTCTGGTATCCGCCTGTATGGAAGAGCGGAGATCTGCCAATAGGCCCGGAGTGCCCCATATGTGATGAGGGATGAGTCGTCTTGTATATTACCTTGGATCTGTTCTGAATTTCCTCGCGGTGAACGGGGTGAGTGTGAGGAGGCTGGGGAGCGGGGAGTCGTCTCAGCCGTCTGTGTCATTTTGAGTGCAGAAGTCGTTGTTCCAGGGCGCTCATGGGTAAAGAAATCTGTCACTTTTTGGGAGGGTCTGCGGCTTCTGGAGTTCGGTCTCGGCATCACGAGGTCACGAGGTCTCGGGTGTAGTATCCCCTCGCCGTTAGGAGTAAATAAAGCGGGCAGGTGTCGCTGGGCACCGGGGACTAGAACACCGCCGGTGGAATTCTCCTAGTATATACTCTTCATCCTGTCTCGTCTGGGCACACTCCCAATACCCCCAAATTTCTTTAGATGGTGTACATGGGGAGCTTTTATCTGGAGTCCAGAGTATAAAATGGTGATGGTATGAGATTCAGAGGATGGGGGGGGGTGTTACAATGCGGTGCAGGGCACTAGGTGCGTTTGGAGAGAGATACACAGCTTGCTCCCTGTGCAGTTCAGTATTTCACAGGACCTTTATATGGTAGGACTACTTTGGTGCATTAGGAGTTAATCTAAGTGACGCAGCTCCAGCTCTCCCTCCTCAAGAGAAACACACTGTCAGCCTGCTTTTTTTTTTTTTTTTTTTGTTTGTTTACAGCAGAGGTTCCTGCAGGTCTCTGCCTCTGAGCCGCAGCTTAGCCCCTCTATCAACACAGTGTCTCTTCTCAGAGCGGAATATTATGGGGGGGGGGGTGCTCATATCTTATGAGAGTGTTCTTAGATTAACAAGGCTGTGCCCGCTCGCACCCGTGGCTCATCAGGCGGAGAGGTCGGCGGCATGTGGGTTCTAAGCTGCCGTACTGTCCTGGTCTCTCCCTCCGGTTTGGCAGCGGCTTCCGCCTTCAGTCCGCGGCACTGCCCCGCACTACAGCCGCCGGTGCTCCCGCCGCGATCAGCCTCCGTGCTCCGGGTTCACTCACCGCGCCTCTGGGGGTGTGCTGCTCCGTGTCTCCGCTGGCGTCTCCCGGGTCGGCAGCTCAGGGACCCGGCAGATGACGTGGGAGAGTCCGCCCCGGTGATGGTGTAGCTTCAGATCCCCGCTGCAGTGTGGCCTCGTGCACAGGTGGAGGGGGGGGGGGACGCTTCCACGACCTTAGTCCCCGTTTAAAGAGTATTCCGGCCACAAATGAGGCCCGCTTCAGGGTCTTCTAGGCTGTAGCGTCCCAGGGGGCACCTTTCAGTTGCCGATCTCCTTTCTCCAGGGCCAGGATGCCGGGGATTGAGTAGTTGGTGTCAGGAGCTATCTCATGTGCATCCTTCCTGCACCGCGGCCATCTTGAATCCTCGACCCGCTCATTCTTCACAGCTCAACCAACACTTCCTCTGTTCTGGTCTCACTGTCAGGGTCTCCGGCTACACTGAGAGGCGCCGGCGAGTGACCGACAATCTTTATTTTAAGAAACATAACAATGGCAAGTTAAAAACAGTTAATAATGAACATACAGTAATGCCTGAAGGAGGGTCCCCGGCCCTGTGCAATGTAAGACAAATGCATGTGGCAAAACTCATGCACAATACATACCTAGGGTGTTGACAATTAATGAAAGATATATGACCATGAAATACAGACAATTACTGTACCAAATTGCTTTTCCAAAGAAGTGTCTGGATAAGGAACTGCAAGAACAGACCAGAGGTCAATACCCCTAGGGGGTCTGAGTAGGTCACCAGAACTGGGGAAGTTATTTCGTGGTAGTGTTGTCTGTATATTAACAACCTGTCACATATCTTGTACAGAACATGGATGGGGGAAGGGGAATAGGCAGGATGGAAGGGGGAGTAGTCTTGGTTTTCAAGGTGGGGTAGGTGATACTGCTAATGTTACTGAAAGCAGTACTGACCAAATATTGATTCATCAAGGGAAGTGACAACTTCTGTTACTGGACAGCCTTCTCCAGCCTTTGCCAGCAGCAGAGCGAAACAAATGTGGACGAGGCCCACAAAGAGCTCTTGCTCCAGTTCATGGCAAGTGCTTCATCAAGAGGCATGTCCTCCTTTTCCTCAATCTCAACATCACAAACAGTAAAGTTTTCAAAAGTGGCACCCCAATAACCCATGTGTCATCCTGTGTCACAACTCTCCAACTGCACCAGCGATTGTTGGGAAACACAGATGGGCGATTCTGCTGAGATGTTCACATATTCTATTCCATTGGCATCAGGGGTCTACTCCAAAGGAAAAAAGCATCTGCACTGATAACCAAAATATTTTGGATTTGGATCTCAGGAAAAAGGAAATATAGTCCCAGAAGAATCCAGACCCTGTCACCAACCATTAACCCCCGGGGGTGGAGAGGATGCTGATGATGAGACTCAGATACCTGAAGAACACCCGCACTGTACTCTGCATTCAGGGCAAAAAGTGGAGGAGGGTGATTCTCATGGCGAGGAGTGGGACCACAGAGAGGATAATTATGAGGTTCTAGATCCAATTTGGAATCAACTCAGAGTGACCCAGTGTTCCCGCACAAAGACTGAGGGCTGCAAGCACAACAAGCACTGCATCCTCATCCACAGCTCTAGCTCTGGAAAACAATGGTCGCGGTCGCCTAGCCTGGGCTTTTTTTTACACCACAAAAGATGACCCAACTCATGTTATTTGCAAACTTTGTTAAAAATATTATCTAGATGCAAAAAACCATCAGTTTGACTACTACATGCATGAACCACCACATGGCCAAGCACCATGTGTTACCCTGGAAAAATTACTGTGCTAAAACTTTGCCTAGCGGGCTTCACCGAACACTGCCTGCCACATCAAATGCATCTGCTGCTTCTTCCTGGGTCATCAGAGAGTGTGACTGGTGTCCAGCCGCAGCTCCTCCACTTGTTTACCTGCGACAGTCAGGGCAAATGACAGCCCCTCAGCTGTTACGGAAGTGGACATGCATACTGGTTTTAACCGATCTAAGACACTGAGCATACCAGTTGTTTTTCAATGAACCATAACAACTCTGCTTGCACCTCCCTAACAGTGTAGCAGTTTTTTGGGTAAGTCCTACTCCATGCTTTCAGCACAGCAGCCATCCCTCAGTCCCACAGTTGTGGTCATAGAAAAGAGTATTTCCTCCTACACATCCCAAATCAAAGAGCTTGAACTTCACCATCTGCCATTTGTTGGCTATGGAAATACGGCCTTTCTGCCTAGTCAATACAGATCATTTCTGAGAGCTGATGGTCATCGCCACCCCCCACTATCAGATGCCAAGTCGCCATTACTTCTTGAAGAAAGTGGTGACTGTGCTACACCAGCATGTCACAAACAACATCAACCGTTCCTTGAGAAACCCTGCATGAGAGGGTGCATATCACCACTGACACCTGGATGAGCACACATGGCCAGGGACATTACATATCCCTCACTGGCCACTGGAATACTCTGGTGGCTGTGAAGCCGAGTGGGGAAGGGAATGCTCCCCAAGTCTTCAAGTCCCCAAGACTTTTGGGACAAACGTCTGCCTGTACCTCTTCATACACTGCTTCTGCCTTGTCCACCTCCTGTAGGGCCTCCAGCTGTGCCCTCGACCTCTCCCTTATAGTTGCAACAGTTCAGACAGCATCTACCCCACATCTGTACTGCACTGCCAGGGCTCTCCGCCATCAGTCAATTTTTAACTTTAAATGCCTTGGAGATGTGAGTCACACTGCTGGAGTTGTGGACAGCTTTGCAGGCCAAGTTTCAGCAATAGCTGTCTCCACTAAACCTGAAGCTAGGGAAGGCCGAGTGCAATAATGCTGCAAACCTGGTGGTGGCCCTACACTGGGTAAACATACACACATGCCTTGTATGGCTTATATCCTCAAACTGGTTGCCCAGCAATTCCTAGATCACTATCCCGGCCTGGATGAGTTGCTGCACAAGGCACGGTCACTGAGTGCTCCCTTCGGCTGTTCACATGCCGCAGCTCATCGACTAGCATTGCTACTGAGGTCTTTCGGACAACCAGTTAACCATTTGATATGCGATGTGCCGACACAATGGTATTGCACTCTTAAAATGTTGCAGTGACTGTGGCAGCAATGACAAGCCCTAGCGCAGTATGCAATGACACGTAAAGTGACTCAAAATTAGCCGAATGTGGTGCAAATGACACTTCCAGAATGGGCACAGATCAAGAACTTTTGCACTCTTCTTCACAGTTTCAAAATGGCTACAAAGATGGTTAGCCCAAATGATGCAATCATCAGCATCACTATTCTTGTCATCTTTATTCTGGAGAAAACGTTGAAAAGTCTGCAGGATGAAGGGGTGGTACCATAGGAAGAGGAGAAGGAAGAAGAGGAATAGGAAGAAAGAATATCAATATCTCAAAGCTCTGGACTCTCATCACACAGCCAGGTGGCATGGCAGGGTGGAGTAGAGGTACAGAGGGGGGCTCAGAGTACCAGAAAATGTGGAAGTGAAGGTGCAGGGGCCAACAAACAAATGGAGGTGAATGAGGATGAAGAGGTGATGGGCATTGAACAGTCAGGAGATGAGGAAGAAATTGTTCCACTTTCTATTTCCAAGGTTGGCGGGAGTGGATGGAGGAAGGAAGACCTGGATGGAGGAAGGAAGACCGACAGATCTGAGGACAAGTCTGACAGATGAACAACTGGAGAGGATGGTGCAGGAGCATCTAGAACTCAATATCCATACAATCAGGGAGGCGTTAGAATCTTTTGCATTTTGGGCTTTGAAAATAGAGGCATGGCTGAGGCCTTGGAGTAACACCTTGGAGGTTTTGTCATGCTTGACAGACAGTGTTCTCTAAGAATATGTCTTCAGCACTGCTGGTGGTGTCCTGATGGTGTCCTGATGGATAAGCGAATCCGGCTGTTCTCTGAAAGTGTAGACCGCCTAACTTTCATCAAGAAATACAAGCCATGGATCTCCAAAGACTTTTCCACCACTATAGCAGAGTGAGCAGAGTAGTCGATGTTGTACTTTTTAGCGTACTGCATTCATGTTGCCAATGTACAATTTTATTCTGAGTTATCAGTACAGGGATAGCACTGCTGCAGCAAGACATGACCTCTGAAAGCCAGAGGAGTGTCTGCTCAAGTAAGGGGGAAAACAGGAGAGCAGGGCAGGCCAGACAGGTGCTGGTAGTGGGGGACTCAATTATTAGGGGAACAGATAGGGCAATCTGTCACAAAGACAGGGATCGTCAAACAGTGTGCTGCCTACCTGGCACTCGAGTCCGGCACATTGCTGATTGGGTTGACAGATTACTGGGAGGGGCTGGTGAGGACCCAGCGGTCATGGTGCACATTGGCACAAATGACAAAGTTAGAGGTAGGTGGAAGGTCCTGAAAGATGATTTCAGGGAATTAGGCTGCAAGCTTAAGGCAAGGACCTCCAAGGTAGTATTCTCTGAAATACTGCCTGTACCACATGCCACACCAGAGAGGCAAAGTGAGATAGATAAGTGGCTCAGGAATTGGTGTAGGAAGGAGGGGTTTGGGTTCCTGGAGAACTGGGCCGACTTCTCTGTTGGCTACAGGTTCTATGCTAGGGACGGGCTGCACCTCAATAGGGAGGGCGCAGCTGTGCTGGGGGAGAAAATGGCTAGAAGATTGGAGGAGTGTTTAAACTAGGGATTGGAGGGGAGGGTATTCATTGTACAAGAGGGGAAGATAGTGTAAATAGTAACCTGGGCACAAGTAATGAAATTGGGGGTGGCATGGGGGGTGGGGTTAGAACAGTCAATATAGTAGGAAGAAATTGAGGTAAAGAAAGATGCATAAAGTGCATGTATACTAATGTCAGAAGCCTCACCAACAAAATGGAGGAATTAGAATTAATTTTGTTGGAAAATAATTATGACATGGAGGGGATATCAGAGACATGGCTGGACGGGAGCCATGACTGGGCTGTTAATTTACAGGGCTATAGTCTGTTCAGAAATGACTGTACAAATAAGCGAGGGGAAGGTGTCTGTTTATACGTAAAATCATCCTTAAAACCCATCCTGCGTGATAATATAGGTGAATCTAATGAAAATGTAGAGTCCCTGTGGGTGGAGATAAGGGGAGGGGAAAAAAATAATAAATTACTGATAGGGGTTTGTTATAAGCCTCCAACAATAATGGAGGTGGAGGAGAATATCCTCATAAAGCAAATAGCTTAAGCAGCGACTCAGAGAGAAGTCATTATTATGGGGTACTTCAACTACCCTGAAATACATTGGGGATCAGAAACCTGCAGTTCCAACAAAGGTTATAGGTGTTTTAAAACTATGAGAGACAATTACCTTTCACAACTGGTTCAGGACCCAACAAGAAGGGGGGCACTGCTGGACCCGATATTAACCAACAGGCCAGACCGCATATCAAATATACGAGTTGGAGGTCACTTGGGTAATAGTGATCATAACATAATAAGTTTTCAAGTATCCTTTAATAAGATGTGTAGTAGAGGGGCTACAAGGACACTAAACTTCAGGAAGGCAAATTTCCAACGGTTGAGAGATGATCTTAGTGCAATAAACTGGGACGATGTCCTGAGACATAAAAGTACACAAAGCAAATGGGAGACGTTTATTAGCATCCTGACTAGGACCTGTGCACAATATATGCCCTGTGGGAATAAACATGCTAGAAAAGGAGGAAACCACTATGGCTAAATAAGGCTGTAAGGGGCGCAATAAGTGACAAAAGGAAAGCATTTAGGGAATTAAAGCAAGTAGGTAGTGATGAGGCATTAAATAAATACAGCAAATCAAGGCAGCAAAGATTGAGACGGAGAGGACTCCTTGCCAGAGAAAGTAAAAAAAAAAATCCCCAAATATTCTTTAACTACATTAATAGCAAGAAACTAAAAAATCATTGTGTGGCCTCCTTAAAAATAGTCTGGGTGAAGTGGTGGATGAGGATGAGGAAAAAGCCAATATGCTAAATTACTTTTTTGTAACAGTATTTACACAAGAATATCCCATGACAGACAACATGATCAGTGATAACAAAAACTCTCCATTAAATGTAACCTGGTTAACCCAACAGAAAGTACGGCACCATCTAAAAATCACTAAAGTTGACAAATCCCCAGGCCCGGATGGGATACACCCCAGAGTACTGCAGGAATTAAGTACCGTCATAGATAAACCATTATTTTTAATCTTTAAAGATTCCATAATAACAGGGTCAGTACCACAGGACTGGTGTATAGCAAATGTGGTGCCCATATTCAAAAAGGGGACAAAACCTGACCTTGGAAATTATAGGCCAGTAAGCTTAACCTCTACTGTGGGTAAAATCCTAGAGGGTTTTCTAAGAGATGCTATACTGGAGTATCTGAATGAAAATAACCTCATGACCCAATATCAACATGGGTTTACGAGGGACCGTTCCTGTCAAACTAATCTAATAAGCTTATATGAAGAGGTAAGTTCTGGACTGGACCTAAGAAATGCAGTGGACGTGGTGTATATGGACTTTTCGAAAGCTTTTGATACGGTACCACACAAAAGGTTGAAACATAAAATGAGAGCAATGGGGATAGGTGAAAATATGTGTAAGTGGGTTAAGAACTGGCTCAGTGATAGGAAAAAAAGGGTGGTTATTAATGGAACACACTTAGACAGGGTCACAGCTAACAGTGGGGTACCACAGGGGTCAGTGTTGGGCCCGCTTCTTTTTAACATATTTATTAATGACCTTGTAGGGGGCATACAAAGTAGAATCTCAATATTTGCAGATGACACTAAACTCTGCAGGTTTATCAATATAGAGGAGGACAATTTTATATTACAAGAGGATTTATGTAAACTAGAAGCTTGGGCTGATAAATGACAAATGAGCTTTAACGGGGAATAAACGTAAGGTCGTGCACTTGGGCAGAGGAAATAAAATGTATAATTACGTGCTTAACTGTAAAACACTGAGCAAAACTACCACTGAAAAAGGCCTGGGTGTATGGGTAGATGATAAACTCACATTTAGTGGCCAGTGTCAGGCAGCTGCTGCAAAGGCAAATAAAATAATGGGATGCATTAAAAGAGGCATAGATGCTCATGAGGAGAACATAATTTTACCTCTATTAAGGTCACTAGTGCGACCACACTTAGAATACTGTGTACAATTCTGATCTCAGGTGTATAAGAAAGACATAGCTGAACTTTAGCGGGTCCAGAGAAGAGCGACCAAGGTTATTAGAGGACTGAGGGGTCTGCAATACCAAGACATGTTATTAAACTTGGGGTTATTTAGTTTGAAAAAACGAAGGCTTAGGGGTGAAATTATAATAATGTATAAATATATGAGGGGACAGTACAGAGACCATTTTAATAATCTTTTTACTCTTAGGCCTGAGATGGGGACAAGGGGGCATCCTCTACGTCTGGAGGAAGGAGGGTTTAATTATAATCTAAGATGTGGATTCTTTACTGTAAGAGCAGTGAGACTATGGAACTCTCTGCCACATAATGTTGTAATGAGTGACTCGCTACTAACGTTTAAGAAGGGCCGGGATGCCTTTCTTGAAAACTATAATATTACCGTTTATATATTCTTTGATAGGGCGTTGATCCAGGGATCTAATCTGATTGCCGTATGTGGAGTCAGGAAGGAATTTTTTCCCCAATGTGGGGCTTAGTGTTTGCCCTATGGGTTTTTTTTTGCCTTCCTCTGGATCAACATGTTAGGCTATGGGTTGAACTAGATGGACTTGAGGTCTTCCTTCAACCTTAAATACTATGTTACCATGTTACTATATTGATTGATACCACTTTGGTGGTATCTGGCCCTAAGTTTTTGATATGTGGAGACTCTTCTTCTTGTCTTTTTCCTGAATTTAGTAGGGTTTTGTGAGTACGATGCCTACACGTGTCACTCATTTCACTGTTAATAAAGAATGTCAATTGATGCCACTTTGGTGGTATCTGGCCCAAATTCTGGGAAATTGTTATACATACATTTACATACAAAATCTTTTCACCATGTTTTTCTTCCTTTAACCAGCCTCTAGTTATACATTTAGAAGTTTTCCATCCTATCTCAGCCTGGTCTAACAAATCAGCATCCTTTAAAGATCCCTTCTTCTTCAATACACTTTTATAAAATTCCTAATTAAATCTCCCACTCGGGGGGCAACCAGGCGCTGAACAAAACCTATTCATTTTCTGGACAGATTCCTTCCTTTTCTTTCACCACTTTGACAGCAGCCCTGCCTTGGTTGGTCTGTCCTTATGTAGACAGATTACCCATCTTCTGTATTTTTCAACAGGGACAAATGACTAGAGAGGTAAAGCAGTGGGGACTTTACCTTTTGCTATGGCCTTTTTCTCTTGCCTGACTATATTATTAGATGAAACACCTTCGACCCCTATGTCTAGCATTAGAACCATATGAGTTTTCTTTGTACTACAGGAGGCTGCTGCCAATAATCATCAAAGTCGGCTCCAACGGGTATAACCCAGTACTTCTACAATCCAACCCCACCGTTTAATGATCAGTACAATGCACACTTCCTACACAACATCCAACCTCAACATAGGAATACAACGCAGTACACAAAGTCTTCTTAGGGTTCTTTGTATAACAATAACGGACACACTTACTATGAGCTGATGAAGTGATCTGGACGCAGTTATCCAACACACTGAAACTAGGACAGAGAGACAGTGTAAGAATAAAGCTTCTTACTACTTACAGCAGCTATCTCAAGTTGTCCATCAGTCCAGGGTCGGCAGGGCAGTTGGATCAGTGGTTCTTCAGATTAGCAGGTCCCTGTGTCAGGCACCAGGTTTTATTGTCAACTCTCAATATGAGAAATTCTGAGATGTTGTGCCTGCTCCGCAGTAAATTTCAGAGACTACAGTTCAAACTAGGAGTTTACATACACTATATAAAAGACACATGCATGTTTTTCTCACTATCTGACATGAACTCAGAATAAACCTTTCCTGTTGTAGGTCAATTAGGATTACCATATTTATTTGTATTTGCCAAATGCCAGAATGACTGAATGTTTTAAGGCATTTTTATTACATTCTGCAAAGTCAAATGTTTACATACACTAAGATTACTATGCGATTAAACAATTTGGGAAAACCCATATGATGATGTCATGTGTTTGGAAGCTTTGGATAGGTGTATTGGCAACATCTGAGTTAATTAGAGACACACCTGTTGATATATTTTTATGCACACCTGAAACACACTGCTTCTTTGTATAGCATCATGGGAAAGTCGATAGAAATTAGCCAAGATATCAGGAAGAGAATTGTATACTTGCACAGGTTTGGTTTATCCTTGGGTGCAATTTCCAGATACCCTAATGTGCCTCGTTCATCTGTACAAACAATTATTTACAAGTACAAACAAGATGGGAATTTCCAGCAATTATACTGCTCAGGAAGGAGATGGGTTCTGTGTCCCAGAAATAAACATGCATTGGTTTGACATGGGCATATCAACCCAAGAACAAAAGCAACAGACCTTGTGAAGATGATTGCAGAAGCTAGTAAGATTGTGTCATTATCCACAGTGAAACCAGTATTAACATGGCAGAAAGGCCACTCTGCCAGAAAGAAGTGTTACTCCAAAAGAAGCATAAAAAAGGCTGTATTAATGTGTACAAAGGCACCGAGGAACAAAGAACTATATTTTTGCAGACATGTCCTGTGGTCTGAAAAGTCTAAAATTGAACAGTTTGGCCATAATGACCATTGTTACGTTCGGAGGAAAAAGGGAGAAGCCTAAGAATACAAACCCAACTGTGAAACACAAGGGTGGCAGCATCATGTTGTGGGGTTGTTTTGGTGCGGAAGGGACTAGTGGTGAACTTTACAAAATAGATGGAAATCATGAGGAAGGAAGATTATGTGGCAATATTGAAGAAACATCTCAAGACATCAGCCAGGAAGTCAAAGCTTGAGTGGATATCGATCTTCCAAATGGATAATGACTGAAAGCATACTGTAGTTGTGATGCTGTACTCCTGGACTGTTAATGTTTCTCATAATATATTCCTGGATGGTTGGTAGTCGTGCTAATTTATTTGTGCACAGTTGGTGGTTCTGGTTATGTATTTCTGTACTGATGGTGGTTTTAGTGATGTATTCCTGTGCTGATTATCGTTCTAGTGATTTAGTCCTGTACTGTTGATGGTTTTCATGCTGTGTTTTATTTGGTTGTTCTGGTGCTGTTTATATGGACTGTTGGTGATTCTGGTTATGTATTCCTATATTGATGGTAGTGAATTTATTCCTGTACTGATGGTGGTTGTGATGATGTATTTGCAGTGCCCAGGCGGTCTGGCTGCCACAAATGGTATTTCTTTAATATCTGTTTAATGGTATATCTGGGAAGAATTGGAGCTCCCTCTGCTGGAAGCCTGAAGCATCCAACACAACCTGAACTTCAAGCTGAGCACTTAATGGCCTTATTTGGGCATATACGATCTGCGCTGCTGCCAAAAAATGAGGACCACACAGGGTTTGAATGCAATGATGGTATATTCCGACATGTTTCGGTGCTGTCCCAGCATCCTTCATCAGAGGTACGTAGAAGCACTATCCTTTGGATCCCTGTATGTATGCCACTTTGCATGTGGAAGTGCTGATCCAGCGGCTGCTGTACAGGCACATATACTAGTTGTGGGTTATCACAACTAGCCCAAGTGAGCATATATAATCATAAATGCTTGATCATCTTTAACGATAAGACCCATTGCGCTTTTTCTGTCTCTTATTCTTCCAGTTATTTGGGTATATGTCTCAGTTTGTGGTTGGAGGAAATGGTTAGGGGAGTAAAGCTGAATAATACAACAAGAGAGATTCTGTGAGGAGCAGGCTGGGAATCTGCTCTGAAGGCACAAGCTGCAAGGCAGGGCACCAGTCCCTTGGCTACCCAGACTTACAGAGTCTGGTGCCAAAAACTGGAGGCTAGTGAGTTTTATGCTCACTATTCACTCAAGTGGGACCTTCTGGGGCATCAGTAGTACAGAGGACCAGAGGACTGCTGAAGGCACACATACTCACAGGGCCCACAATACCATCCTGGATAGAGGTAACATACAGCAACCAAGAAGGAAGTACAGGACAGCACCAAAGTACCTAGAAACCTATTACAAGGAAAAGTCAGTGCGTAGTCCACTATACCCAGCAGACAAGATTACGGTTCTTCCCAGACTGTCTGGACCACATGCTTAATGGTGTTTGTAATTCCTGGACCTGCTTGAGCAACCTACCCTGTTTCCCCAAATATAAGACAGATGTCCTATTTTTCCATAATCTCCATCATCTTCTTGCAGCCCCCAATATCCCCTTGAAGCCCCCAATATCCCCATCATCCCCATGCAGCCCCCAAAATCCCCTTGCAGCCCCTAATATTTCCAACTTCCCTATACAACCCCCAATATCCCCTTGCAGCCCCATCATCCCTATGCAGGCCCCAAGATCCCCAATATCCCCTTACAGCCCCCATTATCACCATGCAGCCCCCAATATTCCCATCATCCATATATGCAGCCCCCATCATCTCCATATGCAGCCACCAATATCCCCATCACCCCCCATGCAGCCAACAATATCCCTTTGCGGCCCCCATCATCCCCATGCAGCCCCCAATATCCCTAATATCCTCTTGCAACCCCTAATATCTTCTTGCAGCCCTAAGAATCCCCATGCAGCCCCCAATATCCCCATCATCCCCATATGCAGCCCCCAATATCCCCTTGCAGCCCTCAATATCCCCATGCAGCCCCCAATATCCACATTATCCCCATATGCAGCCACAGTATGCCCTTGCAGCTCCCATCATCCCCATATGCAGCCCTCAATATCCCCATCATCCACATATGCAGCCCCCAATATATCCTTGCAGCTTCCAACATCCTCATGCAGCCCCCAATATCACCAATATCTTCTTGCAACCCTTAATATCCTCTTACAGCCCCCAATATCCCCATCATCCCCATATGCAGCCCTCAATATCCTCTTGCACTCCCCATCATCCCCATATGAAACCCCCAATATCCCCATCATCCCCATATGCAGTCCCCATCATCCCTATATGCTGACCACAATATCCCCTATAAGGTACATGCACAGAGAAACACACACACACAAACCTCTTTCCTCACCGGTCCACCGCTGCATGTATTCTGGGCCGCCGGGTGCAACACTGAGCTCTCCCAGCTGCTGTAGATGTACATCAAGCACCGGCCAATCAGACACCGGTGGCTGCTGGCATTTGATTGTCTGGCAGCTTCCCGTACATGTACGGCGGCTGAGAGTTCAGAGGGGCACAGGAATAGATACAGCGGGGGATAGTGGCAGTGTATGGATGGGCGGCCAATAAATACCTAGAATCAAAGCTGCATGCCCTGTTAGGCGGGCATGCTTAACAAAATAAAGTTTGCAAGCTCTTATTTTCAGGGAGTGCCTTATATTTAGCAGTTCTGAAAAACCCCTGCTAGGTCTTATTTTCAGGCAAACACAATACAGTAAAAGCAAAGAGACTGACTTTGCGTGTGTTCTTCTACATCTCACTACCACTACCATCATTATCCCATGGGAGCCAGCCCTGGTTGGGAAGGGTTAAACAAGTATTCTGCCACTCCGCCTATATTCAAGAAATCATCTGCATTGCCAGCAACCTACTGGCCGAACATCTCAACTGGCGTCATAAACTCTTTTTCCTATATCTTTATTTTCTGCATTTTTAACCTTCCCTGCAATGTGAGCCAGGGACATAGCATTGGGTATTTGCCGCCAGGAACCTGACTATCAGCCCAGTTGCTGAGTCCCCTAGCTCTTTGCACTCCACATATTTCTGTACTGTTGGTGGTTCTGGTGATATATTTCTGTACTAATGGTAGTTCTGGTGGTGTATTCATGTGCTGATGGTGGTTCTAGTGATGTATTCTTGTACTGTTGTTGGCTCTGCTACTGTGCACATGTAGCAATCCATAACTCATCAGATAACAATGTACATAGCTAAATGGATAAATTATTGTGCAATTTGACCAGCTTAAAGGGTTGTCCAAACCTGAAATTAAAGGCTGTATTCACTCTGTGACTGCAGACTTGTGCATTCTCACACTGGACTGGATGGTTTTGTGACTGCAAGTATGCTACTACAAGTGAATACAGGTGAACAGAGTGAAGTGGAACACATCTCTTTGAAATGTGGGAAAGTATTAAAATAACATGACCACTAATAATTTCCAAATCTTATTTCACAGCAGTCAGAGTGTAGGGAAGGTCAAAGCTGACAGCATTGGGATAAGAGATCTGGATGTTTTGTAATGATATGTAGCTGAGCTCTGCTGAGTACACAGTACTAAGTACACTGCACAGTAGTTGCGGAGATCAGTGAAGCGAGGAGAGTGGGTTCTTTTATCCCCTGCTTGCTTGTGAATGGTCAACCTGATGCAGATGGAGACATACTGTATATGCATTCATATGTCATTCATTCATTCATTTAACATAGGTTTGCAGTCACTATTACCAGAGATGGCCAATTTAACATGCTCAAACTGGTGTGAGGCAGTGACCGGTGTCATATATGAAGGTCGCTATGTATCCCCCAGAATGTGCTCGGAAACCTTATAAGACCCATTGGACTGTTTTGTACTCACAGTGGGTACTGTGAGTGCAACACAGAAATAAAGGAGTGTGAAATGGGTCATGTTAGGTGACTCAGGTTTTTCAGGAAACCAGAGATGGGCTTTATTTGGGAGAATTTGTAGGATCGGGTGGGATAGATTCTCCCCCCATTCTGGGTCTTCCAACATTCCATTGTCCATGAATTTGTTTTAAACCTTGACTGCAGCACAGGGCGGGGATCTCATTGTGGAGCCAAATGTCAGAGCGGCAGGTGCTGTGTGAAGCTTTGTGTGTGCTGGCTGTGTGCAGTTAACACAGCCTGGCCACCTGGTCTTGGCCCTTCCAAGGGGACCCGGCCAAGAAAGAACCTGGCAGCAGTGCCGAGACTTTAAAAGTCTTTAGAAGTCTGTTAAAACCGGGACTTGTAAATAAACCATGTGTTGTGTTCACAAGTGCCTGGGTCACTGCCTCCCGTCTTGCCGAATCCAACTGCCACCTCACACTGGTGAAAGGTTCTCTTTAAGTCTATGGGTCCATAAAAAAATAAGATATAACTCAGATGCCATCTAAGGCTGGGGTCACACTTGCAATATTCTAAGTTCCCTGCGTTGTTTGCAGAAAACTTAGAATATTTTTCTCACTATGCAGCCTTCACGCAGGCTGCATAGCGGTGAACGTGGCCCCTAGCAACCCGCTGTGTTTCCTGGATACCAGCTACACAGCGGGCTGTGGGGAGTGTGATTTGCACCACGCACAGTGGAACGCATATGCAAATCGCATATGCAAATCACACTCCCCGCAGCCCGCTGTGTAGTTGGTATCCAGGGAACACAGCGGGTTGCTAGGGGCCACGTTCACTTCTATGCAGCCTGCGTGAAGGCTGCGTAGTGAGAAAAATATTCAAAGTTTTCTGCAAACAAAGCAGGGAACTTAGAATATTGCAAGTGTGACCCTAGACTAAGGCTAGGGTCATACTTGGCTGCGCTTTTGAGGATGTATTTGGCAGCCTGCATTTTTGGGCTGCGTTTTTGATGTTAGGTCTGGAGCAGCCTTAAAAAACGCAAGCAAAAACGCATGCAAAAACGCATGGTAACATTTAGTGCCATGCGTATTTGCATGCGTTTCCCATAGGGCCCCATATTACAAAAACAGATGCGTTTTTGTAAATTACCAAAAAAGCACCAAAAAACTCAGCATGGAACGTTTATGGTGCTGAGCCAAAAAACGCATCCAAAAAACGCATGACACTTTGCATTTTTTGCATTGGGGCCTATGGATGCGTTTTTCCATGCGTTTTTCACAAAAGAGAAGTGTGAAAAACGCATGAAAAAAACACATCCACCACGCAAGTGTGATCCTAGCCTAAGTTGCATACTAGTTTTGTATATTTTTCATGTTTGATAGGAAAGCTTGAGAAACCCTGCTTAAAAAAAACTGCTGAAACACTAATGTTGAAAATTGATACACTGACCATACATTAATGAAAATGTGTTCCAAAACACCCATAAAAATAAGTCTTTTGTTTGTAAATGGTAAAACCCACTATCAAATATGTTCATTGGTAACAAATCTCTCCAGTCTGTGGGCTTGACCTACTGGCATGTGTGTACAGCAGCTCCGTACACAATAGCTGGAAGTTTTCAGTTGAAATCTAAAGATCACCCATAGGCGGCCGTCACACGCTGAGATATCTTTAGCGATATTGTAAGCGATCACGTGCACGCGCAATCGCTTACAATATCGCTCACATCGCTGGTGAGATGTCACACAGGCAGACTCACCAGCGATGCGGAGCCGCGATCTCGCTCGTTACTATGGTACACATCGGGTTACTAGGCGCCGCGCGTCACTTAGTTACCCGACGTGTACCATAGTTACCATCTCCCAGCATAGGCTCTGCCGCTGGGAGATCGTTCATTGTGGTGTCATACACCACGATGAAGGAGATCGTGAAATCGTTCATCGCTAGATCTGAGAACCGGACCTCAGATCAGCGATGTCACGATCAAGCGATTTCACATCGTAAATCGCTTGATTACATGCATCGATTTTAAGCCCGATATCGCTTAAGCGATCAAAAAGGAGATCGCTTAAACGATATCGGGCAAGATATCTGTGCGTGTGACGGCCGCCATAGAAACATATACAGTTGTGGCCAAAAGTATCGACACCCCTGCAATTCTGTCAGATAATACTCAGTTTCTTCCTCAAAATTATTGCAATCACAAATTCTTTGGTATTATTATCTTCATTTAATTTGTCTTCAATGAAAAAATACAAAAATAATTGTCCTAAAGCCAAATTGGATATAATTCCACACCAAACATAAAAAAGGGGGTGGACAAAAGTATTGGCACTGTTAGAAAATCATGTGATGCTTCTCTAATTTGTGTAATTAACAGCACCTGTAACTTACCTGTGGCACCTAACAGGTGTTGGCAATAACTAAATCACACTTGCAGCCAGTTGACATGGATTAAAGTTGACTCAACCTCTGTCCTGCGTCCTTGTGTGTACCACATTGAGCATGGAGAAAAGAAAAAAGACCAAGGAACTGTCTGAGGACTTGAGAAACCAAATCGTGAGGAAGCATGAGCAATCTCAAGGCTACAAGTCCATCTCCAAAGACCTGAATGTTCCTGTGTCTACCGTGCGCAGTGTCATCACGAAGTTTAAAGCCCATGGCACTGTGGCTAACCTCCCTAGATGTGGACGGAAAAGAAAAATTGATGAGAGATTTCAATGCAAGATTGTGCGGATGGTGGATAAAGAACCCCGACTAACATCCAAACAAGTTCAAGCTGCCCTGCAGTCCGAGGGTACAACAGTGTCAACCCGTACTACCCGTCGGCGTCTGAATGAAAAGGGAATGTGTTGTAGGAGACCCAGGAAGACCCCACTTCTTACCCGAGACATAAAAAAGCCAGGCTGGAGTTTGCCAAAACTTACCTGAGAAAGCCTAAAACGTTTTGGAAGAATGTTCTATGGTCAGATGAGACAAAAGTAGAGCTTTTTGGGCAAAGGCATCAACATAGAGTTTACAGGAGAAAAAAAAAGGCATTCAAAGAAAAGAACACGGTCCCTACAGTCAAACATGGCGGAGGTTCCCTGATGTTTTGGGGTTGCTTTGCTGCCTCTGGCACTGGACTGCTTGATCGTGTGCATGGCATTATGAAGTCTGAAGATTACCAACAAATTTTGCAGCATAATGTAGGGCCCAGTGTGAGAAAGCTGGGTCTCCCTCAGAGGTCATGGGTCTTCCAGCAGGACAATGACCCAAAACACACTTCAAAAAGCACTAGAAAATTGTTTGAGAGAAAGCACTGGAGACTTCTAAGGTGGCCAGCAATGAGTCCAGACCTGAATCCCGTAGAACACCTGTGGAGAGATCTAAAAATGGCAGTTTGGAGAAGGCACCCTTCAAATATCAGGGACCTGGAGCAGTTTGCCAAAGAAGAATGGTCTAAAATTCCAGCAGAGCATTGTAAGGAACTCATTGATGGTTACCGGAAGCGGTTGATCGCAGTTATTTTGGCTAAAGGTTGTGCAACCGAGTATTAGGCTGAGGGTGCCAATACTTTTGTCTGGCCCATGTTTGGAGTTTTGTGTGAAATAATCAATGTTTTGCTTTTTGCTTCATTCTCTTTTGTGTTTTTTTCATTGAAAACAAATTAAACGAAGATAATAATACCAAAGAATTTGTGATTGCAATCATTTTCAGGAAGAAACTGAGTATTATCTGACAGAATTGCAGGGGTGTCAATACTTTTGGCCTCAACTGTATGCTAGCAGCAATATGTAGATCATTTTATTTTTAAATTATTCCGAATTAAATGTGTTATATTTTGTGTGATCTAACAAAGAAATGTATTACGGTACTTAATTGTTGGACATCCCGTTTAAGGTTAATGTTATGCACTATCACATACAGATGTAGCAGGCTTTTCATTATCATCTGGACTCTCATGTGTGGACCGAAACTTAATTGGTGTCACATGTTAAAAGCCTTCTACTTTCAGAAGGTTCTATGTAAAATAAATTATGCAGCCCACATGTTACCGGGTTGTTAGATTGCACACAGCATTTGGTTGTTTTGCGTTGATGTGCATTACTTAAAGAGGACCTGTCAACAGGATTTTTAAATCCACCACATGACCTTTTAATTTATGCAAATTTGTATGCCCTATACAAGTGGGCGTGTCTTGCAGGATTCTCGGGGGCGTGTGTTGAGATTGCTTAGCATTATTGATTTGTGAAAAATGCCCCCTTGGTAAAAAGCATAAAGTTCAGCACTAAACAAAAAGACATCTATCTCTGTAACAGGATTGTGGATTTAAAGAAAATCTGGAATACTCAGGGGAGCAGGGGGAATAAACTGACCAATGTTGACCTGGTGTCAGTTTTTTATTAAAGAGACTTTCTATGTACAAGATCCTATCCCAATATGAAGTAGATGTAATAATAATGTTATCAAATTCCTACAATGACAAATGTAGTATAGTTCTCCTGATTAGCTATGTTGCTTACCTCATGTGCAGAGCATTATAGTAGCTTAGGTGTCTATGGTTACGACCATGCGCAACTAACTGTTACTATAAGAGTGGGCGTAACCAGGGCCGGCGTCAGCACCCGGCGTACCCGGGCAAGTGCCGGGGCCCGACGGCTTGGAGGGGGCCCACCGGGCCCCTGAGGGCTAGGGTCACACTTGCATTGTGACCCTAGCCTGACGCAAGTATTGTCTGCTGCAGCGCATAGCGTTTAACGCTATGCGCTGCCAGCAACTGAGCCCATAGAAACCCGCAGTTTACATTGACAACCATTGGTTGTCATGGTAAACAGTCGGGTTTCTATGGGCTGCCTCCAGCGCATAGCAGCGTTGCAACATACAATACTTGCTTAAGGCTAGGGTCACAATGCAAGTGTGACCCTAGCCTCAGGGGCCCCTGAGCACTGCCACCACAGCCAGAGCCATATCCAGGGGGCAGCTGGGGGGTCATTTTCAGGCTCCTGCAGGCTGCAGCACCGGAGGTCTCCCTCCTCCCCCTCCACGGGAGCCGACAGAGCTGCAGTGCACACACTGTGCTAGTGTGCTTACAGGACCTGTGATGATGTCAATGGATGGGGAGGAGTCAGGGGTCTCATGATCAGCTCCTCAGTGTATCCAGGACTCTGCTGGCCATCAATGATGCTCAAATAAGGTGAAGTTTGTGTGTGGTCAGGAGGCATTTACAGTGTGAATGTAGCAGAGGTGAGTGTGTACTAGGTGTATGGCAATTAGGTGAAGTTTGTGTGAGGTCAGGAGGCATTTACAGTGTGAATGTAGCAGAGGTGAGTGTGTACTAGGTGTATGGCAATTAGGTGAAGTTTGTGTGAGGTCAGGAGGCATTTACAGTGTGAATGTAGCAGAGGTGAGTGTGTACTAGGTGTACGGAGCAGAGCCGTGTGTGTACGAGGTGTACGGAGCAGAGCCGTGTGTGTACGGAGCAGAGCCGAGTGTGTACGAGGTGTACGGAGCAGAGCCGTGTGTGTACGAGGAGTACGGAGCAGAGCCGTGTGTGTACGGAGCAGAGCCGTGTGTGTACGAGGTGTAAGGAGCGGAGCCGTGTGTGTACGAGGTGTACGGAGAGGAGCCGTGTGTGTACGAGGTGTACGGAGCAGAGCCGAGTGTGTACGAGGTGTACGGAGCAGAGCCGAGTGTGTACGAGGTGTACGGAGAGGAGCCGTGTGTGTACGAGGTGTACGGAGCGGAGCCGTGTGTGTACGAGGTGTACGGAGCGGAGCCGAGTGTGTACGAGGTGTACGGAGCAGAGCCGTGTGTGTACGAGGAGTACGGAGCGGAGCCGTGTGTGTACGAGGTGTACGGAGCGGAGCCGTGTGTGTACGAGGTGTACGGAGAGGAGCCGTGTGTGTACGAGGTGTACGGAGAAGAGCCGTGTGTGTACGAGGTGTACGGAGAGGAGCCGTGTGTGTACGAGGTGTACGGAGAAGAGCCGTGTGTGTACGAGGTGTACGGAGAAGAGCCGTGTGTGTACGTGGTGTACGGAGCAGAGCCGTGTGTGTACGAGGTGTACGGAGCAGAACCGTGTGTGTACGAGGTGTACGGAGAAGAGCCGTGTGTGTACGAGGTGTACGGAGAAGAGCCGTGTGTGTACGAGGTGTACGGAGAAGAGCCGTGTGTGTACGAGGTGTACGGAGAAGAGCCGTGTGTGTACGAGGTGTACGGAGAAGAGCCGTGTGTGTACGAGGTGTACGGAGAAGAGCCGTGTGTGTACGAGGTGTACGGAGAAGAGCCGTGTGTGTACGAGGTGTACGGAGCAGAGCCGAGTGTGTACGAGGTGTACAGAGCAGAGCCATGTGTGTACGAGGTATACGGAGCAGAGCCGCGTGCGTGCGTACGAGGTGTATGGAGCAGAGCCGTGTGTGTATGAGGTGTACGGAGCAGAGCCGAGTGTGTATGAGGTGTACGGAGCAGAGCCGAGTGTGTATGAGGTGTACGGAGCAGAGCCGAGTGTGTACGAGGTGTACAGAGCAGAGCCATGTGTGTACGAGGTGTACGGAGCAGAGCCGCGTGCGTGCGTACGAGGTGTATGGAGCAGAGCCGCGTGTGTACGAAGTATGTGTACCAGTGGTAGCCCCCCGCGGATTCCGCTCCTATAGTCTCAGCCACCTTTGCCAGCAGCATTCTTCTCCAGAGTCTCTTCTGCCGCTGTCTGCATTCTGCAGCTCAGCATGGAGGGGCACGATGTCATCACTGTGCTGATATGTGCAGAGCGACCGGAGGAGACCGGAGCGGCGAGAAGAAAGGTGAGGAGAAAGAGAGATCCAGACGGCCAGACACTCCGCTTGGCTGCGGTGCCACCATATGGCAGTGCGGCTCCATTGAGTTGCTTGCATTATTTGTGTGCTTGAGAATGCTCGTGTATATACCAAACATCCTCAGACGCACAAAAATGCAACATTTTGCATTTGAAGGGTATTTTTAAAAGGCTCAAGGGAATGCAATCGCATTTTAGCCCGCTCCTAACAATGTGTAATATACCGTATATACTCGCGTATAAGCCGAGTTTTTCAGCCCAAACATTGGGCTGAAAAGTACCCCCCTCGGCTTATACGCGAGTCAGTGCTGTATACCGATGTATACATCGGTACATACCGATGTATACATCGGTTTACAGCAGCCCCCGCATCCCCAGTAATGCAGGGCCCCCCCAGCCTCACTCTGGTCACCTGTAAAGCAAACTATACTTATCAATGTCCCGCTGTCCACGCCCGCTCGCCGCTGCCGTCCACGATCCTCCATCTTCATGCGTCTTCTTCCTGTTTCTGTGCTCGTCGCAGGCAATGACGTAATTCCCTGCGACGAGCACAGGAAACAGGAAGAAGACGCATGAAGATGGAGGATCGTGGACGGCAGCGGCGAGCGGGCGCGGACAGCGGGACATTGATAAGTATAGTTTGCTTTACAGGTGACCGGAGCGAGGCTGGGGGGGCCCTGCATTACTGGGGCTGCTGTATACTACCGCTGGGGCTGCAATATACTACTACTGGGGCTGTATACACTACCACTGGGGCTGCGTCTATACTACCACTGGGGCTGTATATACCTCTGGGGCCCTGTATACTACCACTGGGGCTATATATACCTCTGGGGCCCTGTATACTACCACTGGGGCTGTATAAACCACTGGGGCTGTATATACTACCACTGGGGCTGTATATACTGCTGGGGCCCTGTATACTACCACTGGGGCTGTTTATACTACCACTGGGGCTGTATATACTACTAGGGCTGCGTCTATACTACCACTGGGGCTGTATATACCACTGGGGCTGTATATACTACTGGGGCTGCGTGTATACTACCACTGGGGCTGCTGTATCTACCTCTGGGACTGCTGTATACCACACTGCTGGGGGCTGTATACTTGTGCTAGGGTCCACCCTCGGCTTATACACGAGTCAATAGATTTTCCCAGGTTTTGGGGGCAAAAGTAGGGGGGTCGGCTTATACACGGGTCGGCTTATACACGAGTATATACGGTACTCACTGTCAGAAACAGCTCTTGCTGGATTCGGCAGTCACTGTTCCTGTAAGGCTGCCTTCACATAGGAGTTTTTTTAAAAATGTGGCAGTTGCGGTAAAAAAAAAACCCGCATCTGCCGCATTTTCCGTCTAGCGGCTGCACTTGCTGCACGTTTGCGGCAAGCCCCATGCATTGTCTATGGAGCTTGCGGTAAGTGTGCGGCAATATATATATATATATATATATATATATATATATATATATATATATATATAGTCTGCGATATGTACTTAAAGGGGGCCCACTGAGACCTTTTCGCCCGGGGCCCTCAGAAACCTGGAGCCGGCCCTGGGCGTAACCATGGATACCTAAGCTGCAATGCCCTGCACATGAGATAAGACAGTGTTTCACAACTCCAGTCCCCAAGGCCCAACAACAGTGCCTGTTTTTAGGATTTCTTTACCATTTAACAGTTGGTAATTCAATCTCCTGCGCCGGTGATGATTCCAACTGTCAAATGCTAAGGAAATCCTTAAAACAAGCACTGTTGTTGGGCCTTGGGGACTGGAGTTGATGAACTCTGAAGAGGTACAGCTAATCAGGAGAAATATTCTACATTTCTAAATAGAGATGTTGGCTAATATTATTATTCTTACACCTACTACTTGGGATAGGGTCTTGGAGATAGGAACACCGCTTTAAGCCTTATTCATGCTTAAATCATTGTTCTGTTTCATTGCCCCTGACTGGCTAGTCTATTCTACGGTACTATTTTAACTAGTAAAAAACACCAGCAACCAGATGGGTTTATTGTAAGCCAATGGAATCTATTAGAATCTATTATGTCAGGTCAAAATGTACTTGTTTTACCAGTTATCCATCCTAAAAATATGCCATTTTCCATCAATTTTATGGATATACAATAACGAGGACCTGTCACCAACCACACATGGTGATCTAATTACAGCACTAAATGCAGCATGTCTGCTGCATTCAGGCTAGGGGTCACCCAGCACTTGACCCCCTCTGTACCCCGAGATAATACACTTTGAAAACTTACATACTGGAGCCAAATAGGAGGTGGCTTGTGGCTGGAGCCATTTCTCTTCACAGGGGAATTTCACATGCCCTGTATCTTTAATCTACCCACTACTGCCTCCCTCATGCCAATCATTGTCTCCCTCGCCTGCTGAATAACACAAAGCGAGGGGTGCAGTTCTGGATGCATTGCCCCGCCTCCTGTGGTGACATCACCGCTTATACCCACCCTGCTCCATGGTAACCATGAAGCAGGGTTGGGAAAAGCAGTGATATCACGGCAGGAGGCCTGCCACCCTGCCTCCTACAGTGATATCACTGCTTATACCCGCCCTGCTCCATGTTAACCATGGAACAGGGCGGGGAAAGGTGGTGATGTCACGGCAGGAGGTCGGCCACTCCGCCTTCTGCTGTGACATTACCGCTTAAAACCCGCCCTGCTCTATGTTAACCATGGAGCAGGGCGGGTATAAGCGGTGATGTCACCTCAGGGGGCAAAGCAATGCGGCCACAACCGCACCCCTCGCTTTGTGTTATGCAGCAGGCGAGGGAGACAATGACTGGCATGAGGAAAGCGGCAGTTGGCGGATTATAGATACAGGGGACGTGAAACTGCCCTGTGAGAGAAGTGGCTCCAGCCACAAGCCACCTCTTATTTGGCTCCAGTATGTAAGTTTTCAAAGTGTATTATCTCGGGGTACAGGGGGGTCAAGGGATGGGGGACACCTAGCCTGAATGCAGCAGACATGCTGCAATCAGTGCTGTAATTAGATCACCATGTATGGTTGGTGACAGGTCTTCTTTAAGTGAAATCTTTCCTTCCTCATAATTATGAGAAAAGGTTGAACTTGAGAGAACAAAACTCTTTAAGTTTTTTTTTTCAACCTATATGACTATGTAATTACTGTATTTTTTGCTTTATAAGATTCACCTAATGATGGTAGCAAGCTGTTACTGAAACCTGTTGTGGACTCAATACGATAAAGGTCTGTAATATCAATACTTCCAGACTGACTCCATTGTCCTATGGCTCTACCAAACCGCTTATACTATTTATCATTACTGTATTTTTTGCTTCATAAGATGCACCGTATTATAAAATGCACACACAAATTTGGTAAAGGAAAAGATAATTTTTTTAATGTTATATGGGGTCCGTCTTATAATGCCAGTGTCAGTCTTAGACTGGTTTCACATTGCGATTTTTCGGCATCTGTGGTTGTCTGTTGTACAACAGACAGCCACACATCCGATTTGGTCCCCATGTATCCCTATGGGCAACGGATTGGATCAGATTTGCTCTTAATGGCATCCGATTTGTGTCAGATCTGATTGTGTCCGATTTTTTGCTGTACCCAAAATCGCAGACTGCTCTGATTTTAGGCAAAGCAGACCAAATCGGACTGAATCGGATCCGACCTGCTCCGAGGCAAATAACAAGGGAGCCTATGGAGCACGGGTACTGCAAAACATCGGATCGTTTCCCAGACCCTATTTTAGTGTACTGAGCATGCTCAGTACACTAAAACTGCTTTTTACCATCTTATTTCACTTCCGCAATGTATATACATACATTGCGGAAGTGAAATTAAGTAAAAGCAAGTGTCAAAAATAAAAAATATATATGCTCACCTCTCCAGCGTGTCCCCCGATGTCAGCATCTATCTTCCACGGTTTGAGGACCTGGCTGGGCGGGGCTAACCGATCAGCTGATCGGTCACATGACTGGTTACTGCGGTAACTGCGGTCATGTGACCGATCAGCTGATCGGTTAGCCCCGCCTCCACAGGTCCTTCAACCCTTGGGAGCTAGATGGAGCGCATCGGGGGACTCGCTGGAGAGGTGAGCATATATATTTTTCATTTTTAACACTTGCTTTTACTTAATTTCACTTCTGCAATGTATGTATATACATTGCGGAAGTGAAATTGCCCTGCTTGCCTCCTCCCAGCTCTTTCTGTGTCCAGGTCCGTCAAAATCACGGACTCGGACACAGAAATAGCACAAGGAGACACAGATGCGATCCTGTCCTTTCCTGTCTATGGGGTCCTGCAAAAAGTAGGATCCCCACGGACGGGAAAAAAAATCGCAATTTGAAAGCAGCCATACAATCAGTATATATGTTAAGCCCCACATCCAAGCACTCGCGACCGCATGCCGACTCCAGCTCAAAAAGATTTCCCGAATCCACTCTTTCCTTGACCACGACACTGCTAAAACACTTGTCCATGCTCTCATCATCTCCCGCCTTGACTACTGCAACCTCCTGCTCACCAGCCTCCCCGCAACCTCCCTCGCACCTCTCCAAACTATCCTCAATTCCGCTGCCTGACTCATCCACTCATCCACTTGTCTCCCCACTACTCCCCTGTCTCCCCTCTCTGCCAAGCCCTTTGGTGGCTCCCCACTTCCCAGAGATCCCTGTTCAAAACCCTAACCATGACATATAAAGCCATACACAACTTGTCCCCTCCATACATCTCTGACACTGTCTACCGATACTTACCCTCACGTAATCTACACTCCTCCCAAAAGCTCCTTCACTTCTCCCCAGGCATTTCCTCCTCCCACAGCCGTATACAAAATTTCTCTCGTGCATCCAACATACTCTTGAATTCTCTCCCCCAACACATAAGACACTCCCCTACCCTGGGAACCTTCAAGAAAAACCTGAGGACCCACCTTTTCTGTCAAGCCTACAACCTACACTGAGATCTGCAACGTCTCATGCTCACCTCTCCCCCTCCTACTGCCTCCACCCATCCCTTATAGACTGTGAGCCCTTGTGGACAGGGTCGTCTGCCTTGCTGTACCTGTACAATTTGACTGTCATAATTTTACGTTCTTGTCCTCGTCTGCCCTTGCACATGTAAAGCGCCATGGAACCTAATGGCATTATATACATAATTAATAGTAATAAATTATTTATATCCCCCAACCTGGTACTTGGCCCCCCATTCTAGTATATATCCCCATTACGGTACATAACCTGCCTCATCCATGTATATATATCCCCCATCCTTGTACATGCCCACCCCCATCTTGGTATATATCCCCATCCTGGTACATGACCCCCCATCCTGGTATATATATCCACATCCTGGTGCATGCTCTCCATCCTGGTATATATATCCCCCATCCTAGTACATGCCCCCCCCCATTCCGCTATATATAACCCCCATCCTTGTACATGCCTCCTATCCTGGTATATATATCCCTCATTCATATGGTAATTAAGAACCTTTGTATTAGGGCAGCTGAACAGGTCAAATTGATCATGGTACTACCATGAAGTGTGCTCTCATCTTTATCGAAAAGGTTATCTTTATTTTTTTCTTATTATGCATTATTTCTTTATGTCAAGATCATCCAGAGCTTTAAGTTGACGTTGGTTCTTTAAAATAATAATTCACACTTAAGCGCGGTTTCCTAGAGGTAACATATAAATGTCTTATTATCAAGTGACCACAATTACACAATTAGATAGCGTTCATGCAAAATACATGAAACATTTTGGGTCGTCTTGGACTCGATTATGCAGATTGGCGTGCGAATATTAAATGGCTGACTTCACTAGGGGGCAGCATTTGATCAGATGTCCTCCATGTAAGATTATCTTAGACGCAACATAAAACAAATTGCACATCCCTTTACGACAAATTTAGCAGCCTTTAAGGACTAGATTTTCTAAATCTAATTTCAACATATCTATTAGTTGGGCTGACCACACAATTTGCTCTCGCAAGTAATTTCTAATACTTTAAAAGACGGAGATAACTAATAAATAAGATTTTATTTAAAAAAAAAAATGATAACAAAAATTTCCCGGGATTTATAAATCAGGCGTAGCACTCGGTGTTTCCGAGCCGCAGCTTTTTAAATGCACTGATATTAATATTTTAAGGTCTTTTATTATTGTAACAGAATAAAACATGAATAGGTTCTCTGGTCTATTAGCCCCTCTCTTCTCCTTTCTTCTACTTAGCAGTCATTTATGACAGGACCTAATGAGAGATGAAATAAGGCTGCCATTTGCAGCATACGTTTGTATTTTTGTCTGGATAATAAGCAACGGAGAGGTACCCCGAATAAAATATATACATTTTATGTATTCATCATTAAAATAATAATCCCGCTTTGTTGTAGCACAGATGTTAAAAACACAGAGGGACATGGTGTATAACAAATGTAACAACATGCCTTTTATTTCCATTTTTAATCCCATAACTGAATATAAAAATCTCTAATATTTATAAAGATTTATTTTTGTAATTTATCTTTACTTAAAAACAGAAAATTAACATTTTAAACTTTTTATTTACAATGACACAATTTATGAAAATAATGTAAATAAATAATTTAAAATGTTAATTAAATAATACATTTTTTTAATATGATATGGTGCTACTAAGATTTGCTGTATCATTGTAATAAATATAAATAAATAATTTTAAATATTAATTAAATAATATATTTTTTATATGATATGGTGCTATGAAGATTTGCTGCTTTATTGTAAATAAATAGAAAGAAATAGTTTAAAATATTAATTAAATAATATATTTTTTAATATGATAAGGTGCTATGAAGATTTGCTGTATCATTGTACATAAATAGAAATAAATAGTTTAAAATGTTAAAGAATATATATATTTAATATGATATGGTGCTATTAAGATTTGCTGTATCATTATAAAGTTTAAAATATTAATTAAATAATATATATTTTTATATGATATGGCGCTATTAAGATTTGCTGTATCATTATAAATAGTTTAAAATATTAATTAAATAATATATATTTTAATATGATATGGTGCTATTAAGATTTGCTGTATGATTATAAATAGTTTAAAATATTAATTAAATAATATATTTTTTAATATGATATGCTGCTATTAAGATTTGCTGTGTCATTGTAAATAAACAGAAATAAATAGTTTAAAATATTAATTAAATAATATATTTTTTAATATGATATGGTGGTATTAAGATTTGCTGTATCACTTTAAATAAATAGAAATAAGTGGTTTAAAATGTTAATTAAATAATATTTTTTTTAATATGATATGGTGCTGTTAAGATTTGCTGTATAAGTATACATATTTAATATTTTTCCATTTTATATACATATTTTTTATGTCTACAGTGAAATGGAATAAATCGCTTCTTCTTTAATGGTAATACCCGCGTAATAAAGGTATAGATAATACAGCCGTATTGGTAGGCTAAGGAAGAGCCAGACATGTATGGATTAGTGGTGTGAAGATTTACATGCATATTCCTTATCCCTGGAGAAATCCACATAATTAAATAAGAGGGAAAAAAATTAATTTTGTCATGAGTGCTAAATGGATTTAAACAAAAACAGATCTGCACACCTGACAGTGGTGACTTAATGCATACGAGATGGTAATAATATAGCTGTAGATGTCTCTACGACACGTCTATATTGCTGGATGAATGTGAAAGAAGTAATGTAGGAGTAAAAAAAAAAAAATATGCTCTTGTCCATGTTTTTGGCTGCTACCTGACTAATAAATGTTGACGATGGGGTTAAATATTAATATAACAGTATTATCAAACAGGATTCACATGTAGGTAGGGATCACGATGGAGGTATTGCTTCATTATAAGTCCATGAATGGAAACACACTATGCTCCGACAACGTCATATAAACCAAAAACCCCCATCCAGTTTTACTATTGAAAAATAACTAATTGTCTAATTTTTTTTACATACCTAAGTGCCCTTTAATACTGGCTATTAAAGGGCACTTACATAATAACAAGTCCAGGAGCTTTGGTGCATGCGGAAGTCTTGGCGTTGACCAATAGTCATTGGGCATCCGGCAGTCAATATTAGTTCATGTATCTTGCTTATGTAGTTGTCATGACTCTGTAAAGGTACGTCTATGTTACTTTGGACGGTGTTATAACAAAAGAAAAGAGAACACAGAAAGTAAATTACGGTATTCCAATTTTTCCTATTGACTTTTTCTTTTCTTACTCAAACTTTTTTCCTTCTCGTTGTCTTATTTCTTCTCCTCTACTCTTTTCCTTCAACTACTTTGTACTCTCTTAATTCTTGTTCTATCTACTTTGATAGACTTTATGGTTCACATCCAACAGTTCAATACTTATAATTTTCTATATTTAATTTTCCCTTTGGTCACACCACCCTATGCTTTGTAGATATTTCGTTTAATCAATGGATAATTCTACCGTGACTTGTCTTTCTTCTTATTTATCCATATGTGATGTTAGGATTGATCTTTCCCTTTATCGGTGGATATCGAAAAATTGAGTAACTATTTGGGGACTTTGTCATTCTGCATTGAGTTAACCTTTCGAGCTCCTGGCATTGGCCTTAACTAGAATCCTTATTATAGCTCATGGTATATGACAAAGTGACAAACTCACGTCTGTATTTAATACTTGTAATATATGACATAGAAGAGCTCACATTGGTTAAAAAGTCATGAAATATAAAATTATCTAAAAATTCTAGATCCTTAAAAAAATCACAAATACTCTGCCACCTAACAAAAGGCTGACTTACTTTCCATTGTCGTATATACATACTTTTGAAGCAGGGTAACTTAAGAATATATATGTATATTTATCGTATTACATTAGTATAAATAAACTAATTTGATTCTCATTTTGTGGGTAATATGGAAGATGCGGAAATTCATCTCATTATGATTACAGTCACGTTAAGTAAGATTAGAGTCCATGTTTTCTGTTTTCCTATACTTCTTACTGTCATAGAAAAAAACATAATGAGAAGTCAAATGTGAGCAGGAGAGTGCACAATTACCTATTTGAGGCACATTCGCTCATATTGCCGATGGGAACACCGATTCTTAATACGACCCTGCCTGTAGCCCCATAATTTTAAACTGCGCAGTAAAATCTCACCTCTCTGCGAGCTGTGATTTTATATGTCTCTATGTGAACATGCACATGAGGTGTCACAACAACAGATTGCATGATTTCCTTTATTTTTATTGTGTTACATGAGGCTGTTCACACCGTCACTACAGCATCTTCTAACTTTAATGTTACTTAAATAAAACGCCAGTCTTTGTCTCTACACCTCAATGGAGTATCCGCAAAGTATGCATTGATTTTTTTATTTGGCGCATGTACAACAAGTTGCCACAAACTCTTGGTTTTGGTTTGTAGTCATGTTCTGCATTAACCTATTATTGCCTCTAGGGAAATTTTGTATGAATATTTGTGTGGCCATATCCTAGTCAGTAGAAAATCTCTTATTAGTGATCCTTCATTTTTCCTATGTGTATTCAGCAGAGATGATCCAATCTGATACAATTCGAATAGCTGAATCACACAAACTTTACAGGAAAGTTCGATTTTCACTAAGTTATTCTCTCCAAATTGAACATTCCTTATAATGCCCTGAGGTCTCTCTAGATCCCAGAGCATAATAAACATAATCCTTGCTATGCCCCCGTTTCTACCCTCTGCAAATCCCTTCATTTGCTTCTGATTCCCCTACAAAGGCGTCCATAACCTGTCCCTTCCCTATACCTCCAAACTACTCTTCCAATATCTTTCCTCACTTAATATTTGCTCCTCCCAAGACCTCCTTCTCTCCTTCACACTTATTACTTCCTCACCCAATCTCCTACAAGACTTCTCCAGAATATCTCTCATCCCTTGGAATTCTGTGCCGCAATGCGTACAATTATCCACCATGTTCAGATCCTTCAGGCAGAACTTGTAAACCCACCTCTTCAGGAAAGCTTACAGCCTACAGTGACCATGCTGCCTCCTAATCATCACCACCAGCACTGGAGAGGCTGCTTCTTTACTACCAAAGCTGTAGCCTCACCACCACCACCCCCGGAGCTACTGAAACCCCCAAATGTCTGTCTCCTTCCCCATCATCCTGTAGAATATAAGGACAGGGTCCTCTCCCCTCTGTACCAGTCTGTCATTGTTAATTTGTTCCCTGTAAACTACATCTATAATGTTGTATGTAACCCCTCTCATGTACAGCACCATGGAATTAATAGTGCTATATAAATAAACAATAATAATGATGTAAAAAATAATAATATTAACAACATTTACCTAAAAGATCCCACTGTTTCCATAGGTAACCATTTGGTCCTTGGTGTCTGTTTTTTCCCCTTTACCTTGCTGTGCGCAACCTATTTACTTCAGGCCATCGTTTTCAGGCCTCTGACATCATGGCAAGCAGTTTCATCACTTGGGTAAAGCAATGGTATGCAGTGATGTCAGCGGTCTAGTTAAGATGGAATCCTCTGCATTGATTAAAGAGGCTAAAAAGAATGAGCATGACTGGGAAGAATAAAAAAAGAGTCATGGAAGACTTCATGTGGACCTGTGGGGACTGTGAGTAGTGATCTGAGCATTTCTTTTTGTTTTAACCATTTACCTGGTGCTCTGCAGGTCAGCAAAATGGCAGCCACAACAGGCCACCATTTTTATGAATTTTCATGGCACATATACAAAAAAATATATGGGGAATATGAATATTTCTACATTCTTTACTACCCTGATTTCTTTGCCTCAAATGTCTTACTCCCCAGGCTACATCTATCATAAATACTAATTCTAAGTTATATTGATTTTTGGCAATCAGGTAACTTTTGGTAAAATGCTAACAAACCACTTACAGTGGGGAAAAAAAGTATTTAGTCAGCAACCAATTGTGCAAGTTCTCCCACTTAAAAAGATGAGAGGCCTGTAATTGACATCATAGGTAGCCCTCAACTATGAGAGACAGAATGAGAAAATGTGGCGCCCCACCAGGTAGGCCGCCACCAGAGGTACTGCACTCCTCCCTTAGAGTGCCTCTACTCTCCAGGTGCTGGGACGGCGCAGTTGAGCTTCACACGCACATACACAACACTTAGGGACCCTAGGACGGTGGTTGGATCCAGAGGGAGGACCCAAGCGTAGCCAGGAGGGAAAAGTGAAGTGTAGGAGAAGCCAAAAAAGAAAGAGAAGGAAAGACAGAGAGACATGCAGGAGGAGGAGGATGTGTTGACTCCCGCGGGCTGGAGCATGGTCACGCTCGCCCCGGGAGGGAATGACCGACAGGTGTTGAGGAAGAAGAAATGATGGGAGTGCTGGTGTGTCACGGTCCGCGTTGCTGTGGTATTGGATAAACTCACCAAAGAGCCAAGTGTATTTTCATCCTTTTTATTCCTCCTCTCTCCAGGAGAGGAGGAATAAAAATAAAAAGGATGAAAATACACTTGGCTCTTTGGTGAGTTTATCCAATACCACAGCAGCACGGACCGTGACACACCAGCACTCCCATCATTTCTTGGATTCACACCACTATCCAGTGGTCAGTGGAGGTCCTGCAGCAGCTGGAAGATTGTTTCCAAAAACGCCTTCAAACCAGTTGTGGGGTTCACAACTGGACCAGGTGAGCAGCTTCATAGCACCACCATCACACATAAGTGTCACTAGTGATAGGGCACTATTGCGCCTCTTGTCCCCCTCCCTATTTTTTCTTTACAGGTGTTGAGGAAGAACAGAGTCAATGGGGTACGGGGTGAGAAGTAAATCCCCATATGCCTGTGTATGGCAAGGGTACAGAGGCAGAGGGGATTGTGGGCGACACAGGTGCAGAAGCTGTATGCTCGAACCGTTGAACCCGAGGCCCCAAGTTCCTAACGGGAGCTGTGGCCAAACACCTGACACACCTTGGAGAAGGCAGCCGAACTAGGGAACAGTGCCTGGGAGGGGTAAAACTGAGCACCCGTGGCTGTCAGTACCTGAGCTCTGTGTGCAGAGGCGCTGAGAGCCTGGGGGAACAGAGTGGTGTCACGCTCCCTTCAGAAGAGAAACTACCTTATAGCGCTGAGGGACCACTAGATAAAGAGACACTCAGAAAGTAAGAGAGAGAGAGAGAGAGAGACAGGAACACCAACAGAGGTTCGACTGCACTGTCCTGGTTCTGGAGACAACGCTGACCAGGTAGGGGAAGCACCCAGTGACCATGCTGAAACTACTGAGTAAAAGTAACCGAACTACAGCTGAGGTGTGTGAGACTTTCTTTAGCTGTGACCATCAGCCACAGAGGCCGCATGAGATACCAGGGTGCTGATGACCTAGTGAACATCTGCCAAGGTACGAACTGAACCCTCCTTCCAGCCGCCCTGGGTACTGCGCTCCACCTGCGGGGAGCGAAGCCATTCAAGCTGCCGGTCATCGCCCCCAGAGGTTCTGAAGCAATGGTGGACGTCCTGACTGCATACAGCAGGTGGCATCACAAATTCCTCTTTTCCTTTATTCCCCTGTCATCTGAACTTTTAATTGACACCGCCAGGGTCATGGAGCCGGGTGGCTACCTTGACATCCCCCAAAAGATCTGTAAGAACTGGCCCGTTAATGAGTACCCCTGGCTCTGGAGTAGGCTTGTCAAAAAAAATCCTGAAAATCACATTGATTTGGAAAGAAATTTTTTTCAAATTTTGGTAGAAAATTAGTATTTGGTCACCTACAAACAAGCAAGATTCCTGGCTATCACAGACCTGTAACTTCTTCTTTAAGAGGCTCCTCTGTCTTCCACTTATTACCTGTAGTACTGGTATCTGTTTGAACGTGTTATCAGTATAAAAGACACTTTTCCGCAACCTCAAACAGTCACACTCCAAACTCCACTATGGTAAAGACCAAAGAGCTGTCGAAGGACACCAGAAACAAAATTGTAGCCCTGCACCAGGTTGGGAAGATCACTTCCCTATACAGATGTGTCCTGGATCCATTCTATAGAGGTCTCTTCAGGACAGTGCAGAGTTAACGCATATTTTCTTCAACTGCCAATGTTCTTTTAATCACTTTTCAGCAAAAAAAGTTTTGATTTTTGTTACCAATATATTATCAGCAGACAAGTCACTTAAACAAAATCACATTTAAAAAAAAATGTTTAATTCCACATCATGAATAATCTTTGTCTTTCAATAACTATTTGTTTTGGCCAAGTTGGATTAAGGGTGCGTGCACACGGTCCGGACCTTAAGGAAGCCGCGGGTGGCCACAGGGAGACCGTATCCGCCCTGTACTCACCATGTGCGGCGGGTGCAGGGTGGCTTCTCCCTGCAGTCACCTGATGGGAGCCACTTCCGACTCCGCAGCATGTTCATTTCATGCTGCGGAGGAGCGGACTCCCGGCAACCCGCACCACAGCTCCAAACATGCTGCGGGCGGGTTACGCATAGTGAGGATGGGATTTCTTGAAATCCCATCCTCTATGCTTATACTGTACTACGCAGCGTTTTGGACGCAGCGGCAAGACGCTGCGTCCAAAACTCTGCATACACTGATCGTGTGCACGCACCCTTACAGTCATTCATTGACCTCATGACTGTTTAATCTAGCCTTCTTAAAAGTAATATGTCAGTAACATCAACCTTCCAAAACGGCATTCAGGGGCATGCAGGTCTTTGAAAACTAATTAAATTAACACCTTTATATTTTCTATCTGTTGCTGCATTCCAAAGTAATTTACATTTTTATTCATATGCAGATTAGGCCCTTGCTTATGCTTTTTTTGCTCATGACCAGGCTCTTTAGCTGTATTAATTGCTCAGTGTCTATTTTACTTTCCTGGCTCCTGACCTCTCACAGACAGTGCGCAATCAATCAAGCTAAAGTAGCTGGTGCTTTACAGGAAAACAACCTTGGGAGGCCATTGCTCTTGAAGTGCTTAACCACGCCCAAAGCATGTAATGTCTCATTTGCTTATGAGTTAAAATAATAATTACACGCTAATGCAGCAACAGATAAAACATATTAAAGTTGTAATTTGATTTACATTTCTAAGACCTGTATGCCCATAGAAATGGTTTGTGGTTTAGATTTTCTTGACAGATTCACTTTTACCCTATTTGCAGCTTACTCTATATAAGGAAAGTCATATATGAACATGTAATTAGCAGTAAGAAAATATGAGATTCCAGTGAGAGAACATTTGTAAAGATTCTTCAAATTCTTTGCTGCAGATAATCATTATCCAGTAAGGTACCGTATGTAAAGATGTTCTATTTCCGGTGAAACTCGCTCTGTATTTTAACTTCCCTAGCGTTAGAAATCATCCTTATAAGATATTATTGGATTCCTTCCTAGTTGGATGAGCAAAACTTAGTAGAACTTCTGTTCACTTAGCTCGTGTTAACATGATGTTATTGTGCTGCTCTTTTTAGCTCTGACATTCTAAAAAGGTAGAAAAAACAAGGCAATTTTACCATGATTTCAGAAAATAGTATAAAGAAAAAGTACATTTGTTTTGTATGAGTATAGCCTTATACATTAATCTACTGTAATTTTTAAGAAAATGTTTTAAAATAATGTTTGATAAAAAGAGAGTATTAGACAGATCCGGCACTTGCAGCCGTGCAAAAATATGCTGCTAGCAGCAGTGGCGTAAGGTAAAGCTCATGGGCCCCGATGCAACAACTCTAATGGGGCCCCCAATTATTGCAAATCTTTAATAGCAGCAGTTTCTTTCTATATACCAAAGGGACTTTTGGGATCCCCTAGGCTCCAGGGCCCAGGTGCGACTGCAACCCCTGCACTTATTGTAGTTATTACCCTGGTAGCAGAGTTCTTTTTTGCAGTGCTGCAAGTGCCGCAAGTGTTAGATCTGGCAACACCGCACTTGACGCACCTTACCGCAAGCCCAATAGAGAATGAATGGGGCTTGCCAGATCGGTGCCGCAAGTCGGCTTTTACGAGGAAGATCCGGCAGGTACGGCGACATCTGCTGGATCTTCCGCGAATTACAAACTACTGCTGATGTGAAAGGAGCCTAACACATCCAATTGTGGAACTTATTTTAATACAAAGATCTATTAATTAAAATGTACAATTAAAGAAGAAAGCAGCACTCACCAGATCTTTCTTGTGCAGGTTCTTATTGAAGGTGAGGGTTACAGTGGTGCAGGGAGGGGAACAAGATGGACTATGGCTTGCCACATGAAACAGCAAGCCGTAGTCCATCTTGCTCCCCCTCCCTGCACCACTGTAACCCTCACCTTCAATAAAACCTGCACAAGGAATATCTGGTGAGTGCTGCTTTCTTCTTTTGTTTACGGATTACTAATGGACTTTGCAGTGCACCACAGTTTTTCCAGCTGTCTCTGAAGCGATTACAATGAGGGGTGTGGATTAGGCCGTCATCATACAGTATATTGTGTGGTGCTTGGCATACTTAATTTATGTAAAATGTACAATTGTTTGTGGTCCACCCCTTTTAATTGTGAGATCCCAAAAATGTATCAAACGCCATGGTCTGCCTCTAAATTTTAAGATTTCTATAAATCATTTATCGTGTGTTGCAACTATTTTGTTATTCTGCAAGCAATTTTATTTGAATAGAAATGCCTAACATTGTCTGGATAACGTAGTTTAAGGTAAATTACGTTACGATTATTGTGCACCAATACAGGCTTTTTTTTGTATTGGACAGGTTATAAAGTGAACAGTTATCTTGATTCCTGACCATATATTTTTTTATTTTCTAAAAGCAGCTCCAATGATATATTTGACTTGCATGAATTCTAGCTTATCCTTTATTCCTTTTCTTTATATTGCTACTTCATACCTGTCACTTATAGCATAAGCTCGGATTTTAATGGAGATATGCTCTTCTTTCTGGAGGGAACTTGCCTTGCAATCATAACAGGCACATCATTCTAAAAACGACTTAACCCCAGGAGCTGAACTCGTCCTCCTGTATGCAGCTCAATTAATAAAACAGAACTATCACAATCTTCCAAGGCCTTTTCAACCTTTTAAGTGTAATTAGCGATTCTGACTAAATGTAAAAATGTATGACAATAAGACCTTCAGTCTTTAATTAAGGCAGTTACCTGGTTGTTGAATTCTTTTATGGTGGCGTCTTATCAATAATGCAGGGAAATTGTTATCTATTTCACCATTAATGCTTAGAATTCAGAGGGCCATTGTTTCTGGAATTTGAAAGCTTCTTACTGAGAAAACATATTTAGGCCCCTATTCATAGAGACCAGTGTGATTCTCTATGCACTTGAAAGATGTGCTAGAATAAGATACACCAAATTCATTAAAGGGTATCTCTCAGGTCAAAAATCCATATGTAACTGATATCATTTTCTAATTCCTCTGGTGAAACTCTTTCTATTCATGTATTTCTTTTATGCTCACCCCCTATCCTCTGCAAACTGCAAAATAAAAGATTAATTCCATCTGTCAAGCACAGTAAGTGATCACTTAGTTCTCTGCTGCACACTCCCCATGGAATGAATATTCATGTAGTGACATCACTGCATACAAGGAAACGTCAGTAGAAATCACTCCCAAGAGGGTCCATATCATTCTGTTTACTCTCTTTCTGTGCAGCAAAACAATTATTCAAATAAACACACATAATCTCTTACAGACAGCACAGTCTTGTGGTCAGAGCAACAGATGGAGGAGATTGCCTTACTTAGCTGAGCTTTGAGATATCAGGTATGTACCTGCCATCTCTCCCTCCCTCTCCATCAGAAGCACCGAATTGGAAAATGAAAATGAAACTAGCAGTGAGGCACAGAGCACAGGGGGAGGGAGGGAATGCCAGCCTGGGAAAGAGGAAATAATAAATGAACATTTACATATTGTGGACTATTTTGGCAGTGAAAGTAATGGACTGGACTAGTGAAGCAGCTGCCTGCTGGGTGTGGAGGTACTTATAGCAAGAGAACTACAAAGGGTGCATTAATGATTTTTACATATTCTGAAATGTCTGCATTATTCAAGGGTACTATTAGTATCATACTGAAAAATGACCTGACAGAGTCCCTTTAAGTAGGCATGTGCTTCTTGATTTAATGTTTCTTTCAGCTGCACTTTGCCTCTAAAAGAATCTACTTTGGTCAAAAACAGAAGAACATTTACCCAACTTCTGTGATAAAATTGATAATACAATTCCCGGCCACATGTCCCCCCAGCAAAGCTCTTCCCACTTTTCAAAAAGCCGGCTGAGCTGCCCAGGACTGCCATAAAAATGTCAAAACTTTTCAATTAGCTGTATTTTAGAATCTTGTCAAAAAATGTTTGATAAATTGGGCCCTTAGTCTTATCTTAAAAATATTGAAAAGTGTGTAGTTGCTGTGTGAGCAAAAAAAATAGAGGCAATACAGCCAGGTTTGCTAAGGAAAAGTGCTGACCGATCAGTTCATAATAACATGTTTAATTTCCAGTATTTACATATAGTTTATGCACATTATACTCATGTTGTGTTTTTGATACATATGTTGAGCCATTTGCTGTGGTTTTCGAAAAATAATTCACCAACTGTCATCATGAGAGCAAAGCATGAGCAATGCATGAGCAATGCATGAGCAATGCATGAGCATACCGTTGGGTTCACATGACACATGACCATATTTTCGGTCTGAGTATCGTCCGTGAAAAAAATGACACCACACATACAGCACTAAGGCCAATGCATATTCAATTGGACAGTTCAGATGAGCAATTTTTTTCATGAACCGAATTTGCAAGTAAAAAATATTAGTAAGTACTGAAGAGAGTTGCTTATGCAAGGTTATGGGTGCGCAAAAAAGAAAAAAACAAGTCCCATAAGGATCAACCATCTAGATTCTGACTGCCAATGCAATTATTAATAGAGGTGAAATGAATAAAAAAAAATTATTTTTTTCACATTCTTTTACACATTCCTAGATCATTTTTACATACCTATATATTGTTTGTTCTATGTTATTTGTCAATATGTGGGTCTATGTTCGGGCCCCCTTGTCTCTGTTATTTACTGGTATATATACACTACATCCACCTGTCCATCACCTCAGTGCTAAAGCCGGTGCTGGGAGGTGGGCAGGTGGAGTGGCGCATGTTATATGAGCCTGTACTCACCCTAATTTCAGGATATGTCCTGGTACATAGCCCCCTTAGCTCCCTTGTCCTGGATATGGCCCCCCCATCATGGTATATCCACCCTGATGCTGCACACACAAAAAAAAAAAAACATTGTAACTCACTCTCCGTAGCTCCCTGCTCCCAGCTCAGTGGTGTCTTCCTGTGTCCGAGCATCCTATCATGTGACCGTCACAGCAAATTGATGTCATCAGTGTGTGCCCCAGTCACATGATCAGATGCCCGGAAAAAACATCCCGGATATAACATCCGGATCGGTTGCCCGGATACCATGATGGGGGGCTATATCCAGGGGGGCTATATACCACGATATTCAGGATGGGGGGCTATGTACCAGGATAGGGGGGGCTATGTAGCAAGATAGGGGGAGGCATATCCAGGATTTTAGGCAATATTCAGGATGGGAGGGGGGCTATATCTTAGGATGGGGAATATATATACCATTATGAGGGACATATATACTGAATGTAAGACGGACACTGCATTATAAGACAACCCCATATAACATTAAAAATAATTTTTTTTTTCTCTTTTCCTACACCAAATTTGTGTGTGCATTTTATAATACCGTGCATCTTATACAGCAAAAAAATACAGTAATGATAAATAGTATAAGCGGTCTGGTAGAGCCCTAGGACAATGGAGACAGGCTGAAAGCATTGAAATTACAGACCTTTATTGTATTATGTCCACAACGTGTTTCGGTAGCAGCTGACTACCTATCTGCATGTTAATATCTAATTGTCCTATCCTTATAATTATAGACCTTAATTAATACATAAAAATTCCTATATCTACCTAACAATGTCCATGTCCTATTCCATAGTTATATATCCTGTAAAATTAAACTATACGTTGGTGTCTTAATTTGTAGTACCTTCAGATATGTTAGGGGTTGATAGGACCTTTGGTGGTGTCATAACCTATGTGGTCATTTTATGTTGACCACTTTTGATCAGACCACATATTTAGTCCACTAATTATATATATTTTTATATTTCTATATACATTCATGTATTATATATTTTTTAAATAAATTATAATATATATTTTTTATTGCCAACTTAGTTGTGCCCCTAATATTATTATAGATTTTGAAGACCTTTCGTGATGTCACTTCCCATGTGATGGTATCATGTGAAAAATGTCCACCACTGGGATTTCTATTGTATAAATTAAAACACATCAAAATCTATGGGTTAAAACATAATAAATAACATATCAAACATTAATAAAAATGATATATTCTTATCTTTGGCCTTAATAATTCAATTGTTGTAATTAAAAAATAACAAAAAGTATAAAAAGAGAAAAATTAGAAAACAATAATGAATTAGTCTGAGATGTTTTTTCCATCTCACAAATATGTTTTTCACATTTAATGTCTCTATAATGTAATTCTGTTATTTTGTGTCTGATTGCCATTTAGTTGGTCTTGATTTTAACAACCTAGCAGATTTCCATATCGAATTCTTAAGTATTTATATTTAGTCATTCCCTGACTATGGCATCATGATTAAGGATGCATTTAGTTACCTGAAACGCATTGAATTAACGCCATTAATGCTTTCATGTTCCATGTAATGCACTAAAAAGAACTATTATCAAACCTCTTTTTGTAACGAGCTGGATTTCTTCTTCGTTTCTTTGGATTTACCCAGCTATGGCAGTGCTTTGGCCCGTGCTGTGCAAGAAAGATTGACTGGTGTAAGTGGTGAGCTGGATTTTCTTTATTATGGTATCATGTAATCCATTGGTTTGATTGTATGACTTTTCATAACTCCTCCCCGTCGCTTTATATCTCGGCCTATTGACATTTATCACTATTTGGCGGTGCGGTTGAGATCAGGCTGCACGGTCAGGTATGATGAATATTTAATGATATTTAAACCATTCAGTGCATGGCCGCATACCGGAAGTATTCCAGCTTTAGTTACCACCCAAAACCAATGATAGTCACATGCACATGTCAGTCGATAATTGACTTCTGGGGTAGGCATCCCATGGACCGGAAGTGTCTATTCCGACCATTAACCTATCCCATTCCTTAAAGTGCACCTGTCACCAGTTTTGGTGGTTCTAAACCCTGCTCACCATCTTTAACATGATGTAATTAGGGTTCCTGAAACCCCCTTTATATCCCCAACGTCCCCCTGCATACCTCAGGAAATGACTTTTAATCTGTCTTGTGCTAATTTCCTTTTACGGGTCATATAGGGGTGCTGTCATCGCTGCCCTGATCCATAGTAAATGCCGCCCTTCCTGAGTTTGTGTAAGTGAATGATATAGCAACGTAATCTACACAATTCAAAAATCTAGTGCCTGCGCAGCGGCGTCCCTCACTGTACCCTATTGAAGAGCCAGCGATTTCACTGTGCAGGTGCGAGACTTCGGGGACTGTGCAGCTGATATGAGACTTAAGTCTCATGCCTGTGCAGTGGAATCACTGTCTCTTCAGTAAGGCACAGTGAGGAGTGCCACTGCGCAGGCACGAGATTTGTGAATTGTGTTGATGATTTCGCTATGTCATTCACTTGCACACAGTCATGAGGGGCGGCGTTTCAATGGAGTGAGGGGGTGATGCCCATAATAGGCAGACCCCCATATGGCCCATAACAGAAACTAGGATATTGCGTGGGACATAATAAAAGTCATTTTCTGAGGCATATAGAGGGACATCTGGGGATATTAAGGGGTTTCAGGAACATCATGATAAAGGTGATGGATAGGGTTTATTACTGTTTAGCTACTATAGCTTTGTTGTTATTATTATAAAGGGACCGTCACACGCTACGATATCGGTAACGATATCGTTGAAACACCATGGGTTTTGAGATGTTCAAACGACGTCGTAATGACACGTAGATTCAACCAACGATAAGTTGGCTGATCGTTGATCGCAGGTTTATGAACCGGACCATAAATTAGTCGTTGATCGTTCATCCAACCTGCAGCATCGGTGTGTGTGACACATTGATAATGATGTCGTTTACAACTTCACCTATTCAGAACTGGAGGACGTAGGCAACTGAGCAACTGCAAGTATCGTTCGCTGGTCACAAAATCGTTGCTGCGTCGTTCTCGATATCAGTACATGTGAAACCTCACCAGCGATCATTGAACATCGTTCCAGCTATGTAGGTCAAGTCGGGTTGTTGGTTGGTTCGCCGACACATTGAAGCGTGTAACGGGCCCTTTAGTCTTTGTACTGGTGGTTTATGTTACTGATCTCTGAGCTTGGGAATATCATTACATCAATCTCAGAAAAGATTGACTATAAGACAACAATATTGTAACCTTTTTATTGTTTGTTAATTCCTTCCACCTGTATTTTTAGTATTTGTTGTTGCCACCACTTATTATTTGTGCTCTGGGGCCCCCCAGTGTATTTAAATTGTGTGTTTATATATTTGTGTGGGGCTCATTCCCCATTATTATGTATATCTATTTTTAACATGATTAAGGGTGCGTTCACACACTGCGTATTTGCTGCGTATTTTTACTTGAGTGCTCTTGCAGTTTTTGTAGCCAAAATCAGGAGTTGAACAATCAGAGGAAAAGTCTAAAGGCCACTTTACATACACAGATATCTGTGTCCAACTTCTGAACAGATCTCTGGTTGCAGTGAAATTATGGACACATTGGTCCATTTTGTACACAGCCACAAAATGTAACAATGTGTCCATAATTTCACTGCAACCAGAGATCTGTTCAGAAGTTGGACACAGATATCTGTGTGTGTAAAGTGGCCTTTAGGGCTTGGACACACTTTCCTAGTTACATCCGAGTTTGATTGAGGAGACTCTGAAAGGGCTGGAGCAGTGACCCTGAACGGCCTCTCCTTCTCTGGACAGGGAGTCTGGAGCTGCAAAAAAACACAATCAGCTGACAGCCCCGTTCAGATAGGGAGAAGCCGTTCAGGGTCATTGCTCCAACCCTTTCACAGTCTCCTCAGTCAAACTCTGATGAGTGTGTCCGAGCCCTAAGGGTACGTGCCCACATAGTGGTTTAGTGTCGGTTTAGCAGCGAAAACCACCGGCGGTTTAGCATAGGTTTTATTTAAATTTATGTAAATCATTAGCAGCTTTAGGACTTACAAGTAACCCTATGTAATTTAGAAAACACTGTGCACACATAGTGGGTTTATGTGAGCAGATCTGCCAGCGGTTGGACGGTTTCCCAGTGGTTTAGCAGCATACAGCATGTCAATTCTTCTCAGCGGTTTTTGAGCGTTTCCATGGACAAAATCCTCCATAGAAAACCGCCGGAAAAACCGACTGTAAAACGCTGTGCACACACTGAAAAAACCGCTGGAAAACCGCTGAGAAACCGCTGGAAAACCGCTGGTGATTTCTGAGCTCAGGAGTCTAGGCTCCTTGAATTTTCCAGTGGTTTACTGACGATTTGAACGTCACTAAACCACTATGTGGGCACACACCCTAATAGAAACAAGTGCTCCACTTCTGTATTTAATCACCCACTGCTGGTTTTAATCAGCCACTCCTGGTTTTGGCTACAAAAACTGCAATAGCACTCAAGTAAAAATACGCATCAAATACGCAGTGTGTGAGTGCACCCTAAGGCCCTTTGCGCATCAGCATTTTTTGCTGATTGCGGCAGATCCGACAGATGTACTGCATCTGCTGCATCTGCCTTCTAATGGTCGCAGTTGCACCACACTTGCGGCAAGCCCCATGCATTGTCTTTGGGGCCTGTGGCAGGTGCGGCAAGTGCGGTATTGCCACGATCCAGCACTTGTGGCAGTTGCAGCCGCGCAAAAATGCTGCTGACCGTGTTTTTTTTTCGCGGCCACAACTGCCGCAAGTGGCGGATCGCAGCAATACCGCACTTGCCACACCTGCCACAGGCCCCAAAGACAATGCATGGAGCTTGCTGCAAGTGTGCCGGAAGTGCGACTGTTTGGCAGCCGATGTGGTAAATCTGCCCGATCTGCCGCAATCAGCAAAAACGCTGATGTGAAAGGGGTCTAGTAAAAAAATTTTTATATAAATTTTTTGGCTTATATCTATTTTCATTGGTGTTTGCTTGATATTCATATTTAAGCCTATTTGCTATATATAGATTGTGATCTTTTCTGTGTATTATTTATTAATAGAGATGAGCAGATTGCTTTGGGTGACCCCAGTCTATGGTCTAGGTCAGTAGTATGTGGTGAGAACAGAAAGTGGGCAAATTATCTTAAAGGGAAACTGTCAGCTCATTCTACCCCCCTCTGCTATCACTAACTGTCCCTGCACCTTGCTAGCTGATCCCTAACCATCCCAGTCTGATCTAAAAGTTCCCTATAAAGTTTAAGAAAAATTATTTATAACTTACATGCAGTCTCCATCCAGAGACTAGAAAGGCAGGCTATGGGGCTCTATTCTCCCCCCCTCGTTCGCTGTCAGCACGCCCTGCTGGGTGTAATCAGTCTTTCTGTTGTTCCACCTCTGTTTGAAATTCCCACCTCCTCTTGTAGTATGACGTGCCTGCTGGAACGTCATATCCAGCCCAGTGCGCTGATCACGTGGTACGGCCCGGCTCTGGCGCATGCACAGTGTGCATATTGAAGCCATGCCGTACACTTCATAAGCTCCCCACAATGCACCGGACCAGACGGATATGACGTTCAGACTGGCGTATCATATTACCACAACCTGACACATTATCGTTGTGCCAGTTCTGCTAATCAAAAGAAGAGCCAAAAATATTGGAAAGCAAAGAGTCGTCCAGTGGTCACAGATTACTGTGGAGATTGATGGCATGGAATCCTGTGAATCGATTCATCCCATCCCATTATGGTACCTTCATCATTAGCATACTACAAAGACCCAAAACATAACACATAAAATTTAGTTTTTGGGTTATTTTGGGGTTATTTTTTATTTTCAATAGAAATACTGTATTTTTCGTATTATAAGATGCACTTTTGTTCCCCCAAATTTTGGGAGAAAGTGGGGAGGTGCGTCTTATAAACCAAATATGTTTCTGTACTATAGGGGGGAGTGGTGTCTGGAGGATGGAGGAGGCTGGATGCGGGCTGCAGAGGCAGTGGGAGGTCACGTGCGCCTACTCATTAGCCTCATGTAATATGCACTGCACCTGCTGTCCATCACCTCGGTGCTGAAACCAGTGCCAAGATGTGAATAGGGAAGCGGTGTAGGAAGAGATAATGCTGGGCTGGGAGCACAGTTCCAGCGATGGAGGGTGAGTAACAGCGTTTGTTATTTTACTGGGATGGGCATATCTGGGATGGGGGGGCTATGTGGCAGCACGGGGGCTATGTTAGGGCTATGTTGGAGCACAAATGGGGCTATGTTGCAGGACAAGGGGGTTATGTGGCAGCACAAGTGAGCTATGTGGCATCACAGGGGCGCTATGTGGTAGCATAAGGGGGCAATGTGACAGCACAAGGGGCCAATGTGGCAGCACAGGGAGGCTATGTAGCAGCACAGAGGGGCTATGTGATAGCACAAGGGGGCTAAGTGGCAGCACAGTGTGGCTATATATGATTTGACATTAGCGTCCTGCTAAGTGCATTGGGTATCAGACATTTTTGGCTGTTTATGGTGAGTTTTCTTGATTTATCAACATCAGAATTACGGTTTACCCTGTGAAAAGTCGCAGCATTTTTTTTTAGCAACATGGAGTTATGGAAAAATGTTACAAATTTTGTCATTATCCTATCAGCTTTGCTCAGCTTTTCCAGAGTGGAGGAAGTTGGAATGAGACGGGGAAGTGACAGGGCATAATGACCTGGCTCATCAAGTTAATGACAAGTGTCAGTTCGCTTAGCAGCAAATCCTATTCTAGTCGCCAGAAGAGTACATCACTTCAAAGGCATATACCTCTTAATAAGTCAGGAGCCTTGAAATCCGACCCTCATCAAGACCAGTGTGAAAAACGCTGATCTTAATGATTTTGGGCCATTATTTTTTATGTAGATAGCTGCTTTCAAGTATGGCTGGGGTCACACATAGAAGTCCGTTTTTGGAAGTGATTTTCATCACCAATCCGTTTTTTATAGGGTGCTTTTTGAGCCTCCTGCACCCCTGAACGTTTTTGGACTTAGTAATATTTTCATTAAAAACGCATGTGCGTTAACGCATGCGTTAACGCAAGTGCCTATATGTGCCATGCATTAACGCATGCGTTTCCCATAGGGCCCCATGTTAAAAAAACGCATGTGTTTCTTAACTGATGCCAAAATGCTAGCAACGTTTTTGGCTCAAAAACGGACAGAGCAATGTTTTGAGGTCCAGAAAAAAACGGGCAGGGTGTTTATTACATCCAATCCGTTTTTCTGTCAGTTTTTGGACTTAGAAAAAAAAATGCCAAAAATGAAGCCAAAAACGGACCAAGGGCTTATGTGTGACCCTAGCCTATGTTGATCACCTCAGTAAGAGATGTAACTAGCACAATGGGATGAAGGCAAACTGATGGGGCAGTCAATCAAAACTAGAAAGTTTATTACAGCTCACTGTGTTGGAATCAGCAGATGAAATGTACTGCAGTGCACCGAAGTCAAATCTTGCAGCAAAGCACTAAAAAAATCCAGTCTGTTGTCTCTTCAGCAGGTTTATTCATATGCCATAAACTGGCTTGCAGAAAACAACAGAATATAAGAGCATAAACACAGTCCATATAACTGAGGATTCCACCCACAGAGGTTCAGGGTTCCACTCAGATCACTGTAAGTACCAATATGGAGGTCTGCTCCCTCCAAACACAGAACACTAAATGCACCTAGAGACTTTGCTTTATCTCCAGGACCACACCCTGAGATGGACATATGGTGAACAGCCGTCCAGCCCATCTCTTTAGCTGTTCACAACAAACCCGGCCCTGTTAAAGAGAATTTAACTCTCCCAGCACCAATTATACTGGAGCACTACATCCAGGTTCACATCACCGAGTTTAACAATCTGGACGATATATAACTCCTCTCTTGTACTTTATCTGTGACCACCTTACAACGCATTTCATGATTGAGGGTACAGGGGAATCTGAAATGTAGAGACAGGGACTGGGGCCTGCAATGTTATATTTTTTATGTATTTTTTCAACTGACTCAATAAATTTGCATATACACCATATTTCAAAACGTTTTTATTAAGAATTTATAAACAGTACGTACAGAAGGAAAAAAGGGAGGGGGGAATGCATATACACCATAATTGGGGTGAATACTGGATTTTTTTAGTGGAGCAGTTTTATGCTCTGGGCAGTGTTCTGCCACAAAATCCAGATGTTACTTTTATACATAGCACCTACCTAAACATTATTATAGAATAATACACCCCTTTGTTGCAGCGGTATTCCCTAATGGCAGTGGCCTTTTACACCAGGACAATTCACCCTGTCACACTGCAAAAATAATTCAGGGATAGTTTGACGAACATGACAAAGTCATGGTGTATATTTGGTCTCCAACGTTCCCAGATCACTATCCAATAGAATATCTGTTGGCTTTGATAGTGCAATCAATGAAGCCTCCACCTCCCAATTTACAGGGCATAGAAACCATGTGCTATGAGCATATTTGTGCTAGATACCACATATAAGTGGTTTTGATTTTTTGACTGATTGGCACATGAAAATGATAAAACCTCAGATCAGTTGACTGAAAGTAATCTAAACACTGAACGCAGTTGCAATTACTTAATACTATTTCTTACAAAGATTAAGCCAAGTAAAGAACAGTGGTAAAAAAAGGATAGCAGGTCCACATGAATAGTTGGGGTTAAAATATGATGATGTTATAGAATAAAACCAGGTCCAGATGAAGTAAAGAATGTGATTTTAAATGTCAACATGTTTTGGAGTCAAAATACACCTTCCTCAGGACAAAAATCACTTTTTAATTTTTTATCTTGAGTAAGGAGTAGTTTGACTCTGAAATGCGTTGACATTTAAGATCGCATTCCTTTACTTCATTTCGACCTGGTTTTGTTCCATGGTAGTGCAGTGTTTTAACCCCTTCTATCCACGTGAACCTGCTATATTTACCGGGTAAATGTGGCAGCCATTTATTAAGTGCTGGAATAGTTGTTGGGACTGTAACAACCACCATAGGTGAGCCTTTCTGATCGCTATATCCCCCAGATAAGACCCTATCTTCACTTTCATGTCTCCCCTCTTTTTGATTTTTAGAAAAGAAAAGGTAACAGTAATAAATGAAATCATGCAAATCCAATAGAAAGCAACCCATAAAAGATCTATCACGACTCCTGATGTTTACCAAATACTTTTTGCACTTTCACCAAGTGCTTGTATTCCATATGAGATCATTCTGGAGTCCTTTTCTCTTTTATTCCGATTAGAAATTAATGAACAAATTGACATTTGGGTGTTAGGGGGTGTCCCTATACAGTCCTACATTGTCCAATCAGTGCTGATAGTATCAAAATGTCTAGAAACTCCACTTTGTCAGGGGGAATAGTAGAATCCAGTTATCAATTTATTCTTAATTTTTTTCAGAGGAGTAATAGGGCAACAGCACAACACAGAGTTGTAGGATATGATGCCCTAAGGCCGGTTTCACACCATGGTTGTGGTGTATCAGGTTCTGTCTGATGTTTTGCAGGAAACACCGAACAGAACCTGACTGCCCCGGACAAACAGAACCAGAGGGCAAATATGCCCTCCAGTCCTGTTTTCTACCAAAATCGGCAGATTGCAGCTGTAGCTGCTGAAATTTCAAGCTCCCTGCTAGTCGTGGTCCTGAAATCTCAGGCGGGGAGCTCTACAGCTGCTGAAGTTCAGCAGCGCTTGCTGCTAAACTTCAGCAGCCGGCATCCGGGAGCCACATCCGATTGCATAGACTTCTATGTTAGAGGGTGCTGTATCGCGCCTGATCCAGGAGGATCCGAATTGTGCAGATTTTCCCCGGACACAAAATCGCAGCAAGCTGCGATTTTGATTCTGGGAGAAATACCAGCATTCTCCCGGATCCTCCCGTACAGGTGGAAACCGGTTGGCAAATGACTGCCATCCGGCTCCATCTGGTCCCATAGGGCAGCCCCGGATCCTGAAAAACGTGGTGCGAAGCCAGCCAAAGAATGAGAATGCAAGTATTGAATAAAACAGATACATCATGAGAGCTGAATAGTCCAAGAGAAATGATTTAACAATGTGAAGAATAAATATAGCATATAATTCAGTTTGTCCATTGAATCTATTGATTTTGACAGTGCCCTCAATGTATTGTGTAATGTATAGCTATATTTTACTCAGCACTCAACTTTATATAGAGAGCTACATAATTATAGCATAGAAACAAAGAATGGTGGCGTTAGAAGGGACCTCCTGAGTCATCTGGTCCAACCCCTGATCATAGCAGGATTCACTATATAATTCTGTGCAGCCTCTGTTTGAAGACTTCCATTGAAGGAGAATTCACTCCCTCTCGTGGCCGCCTGTTCCACTCGTTGATCACCCTAACAATCAAAATCTTTTTTCTAATATTTAATCTTCATCTCCTCCCATTCAGTTTTATCCCATATAGCTACATTGGTTATGTAAAAACATAAGCCAAAAAAGTTCAATCTTTCTCCACCAATTATACAATTTCTATAGCTAGACTATTTTTAACACACAATGTCATTTCTAATGAAAAATGCATCCAGCCCTTATAAAATGCTGATATTATCTGCCTTTACTACCTCTTGCATAGTTACATAGGTTGAAAAAAAAATGTGTCGATCAATCAATATTTAACAAAAAAAGTACCCATAATGGTTCAATTATTTTACTTGATTCCTTAGTGGCAAAATATATTTCCTTCTTAGCTCAAAAAAAAAGGAAAAGTCTTGAGCCTTTGTGGTGCTATGATGAACTGTGACCAGCATTACTATAAAAAGTAACACCATTCTTAATCACTGAACACACTCACTAATAGTGATGGGCGAACCCTAACTGTAGCGTTCGGCGTCTGTACTGAACACTTAGTAATCAGGCACAGACCCCAAACGATGTCTTCCCTCGGAAGTCAGTGTTACAGTTCAGGTGACAGTGTCTGTGATTGGCTGCTCCGCGAAGCTAACACATTTTTTAAAATTATTTATTTAAATAATAATAAAAAATAATGAGCTTCCCTGTATTTTGATTGCTAGCTAAGGTAAAGCCAGGTAGCTGGGGGTGGCAGCCAATAGCTGTCCGCATAATCTGCATTGATAATCACAAATACAGCCAAGCTCCGAGTCATTTTTTTTAATTATATAATTATTTTTACAGTACTATGATGTCAGTAAATGAGTAAGGGTCAGAACAGCCAATCACAGATGCTGTCACAGAAAGTGAGCATTTGTGATTGGCTGTTTAGTAATCTTAAACCGGCCATTAAATTCTAGCATTTGCCCTACACAGGAGATGCTAACATGTAAGGACTGTTTTCAGGTTACTGCAAGAGCTATTCACAGATTCCTACTCTCTGTGACAGCTTCTGTGATTGGCTCTTGGGCCCCTCTGCAGTGAATATCCAGAAAGTACAAGCGGGAACATGCTGGTAAGTATAAGTAAGTGTAATGATGCTGTCTAATCACTTTCTGCTTTCTTTCTATAGCCCTCCATCCCTATCTCACAACTTTAAAGTTCACGTTCGGTGTTCGGACTCAAGTTCGAGTCACGTTCGGCCCCAAACTCGGACATTAAAAAAAGTCCACTCAGACATCGAAAGGTTCGCCCATCACTACTCACTATCCATTTTTACAACCAACAGTTTTCATTGTTGTCTATTTTAGTATACTGAGGGTTTGAAATATGCTTTTTGATGTTCTTTCTTACCATTTCCTGCCCTTTGCCAAATTTTTAAAGGGAACCTGTCAGGTCATCTGTGCCTTCAGAACCCCCAATAGTTCTGTGCACATATCAAAATCCCCTAACAGTCCCTTCATGTATTTGCACACATAAATAGATTTTTATGAAAAGTATTTCTAAAGTCCTTTTATGATATCCAAATTAGGCATATTGTGACTATATGAAAGGGCGTCAGTTCTCCGACTAGTCGGTCCACTTAGCATGTTATCACGCTGCTGTGGCCCTGTTAATATGCTTTATAAAAGCCGGAGTCTTGCGGCTCAGGGCTCACTGATTGGAAGTCGTCTGCACTCGTGAACATGCGCAATTAGCTTTTCTGAAGCCTGGACACGTACATCCGACTTCAGAAGCTCAATGCTGTGAAAGGAACAAAGCAGCGCTCCTGTGCAAGCTTTGTATAGAACTGGCAAGATGCTGGCTTTTGTAAAGCATGATATCATACCCACAGGGGGCCAACATGTCTGGGGTAACTAATGCCCCCTTGACTAGTCAAAGGACTAATTTGCATATCATAAACAAACTTTAGAAATACTTTTCCTAAAGATCTATTTATCTATGCAAATAAATGAAAGGACTGTAAGACAGGGAATTTTAATATATGACCATAACTGTTCGCGGTTCTGGTGGCACGGAGAACCTGACAGGTTCCCTTTAATAATCTTTGACAACCATTTTAAGAACACTAAAGCAGCAATGTTCTTTTTTATTCATATTATTTTATTCCAAACAGTGGGGTCATTTTCTTGTGTGTCTTGACATGCCACAAAATGTTTTCTTTTGCTTGTGGGTATGTAAAAATTTTGCACATTTTTTTCAGTCAAGTTCCAAGCAGCTGTGTCAACTTTTTGGAGAGTAGGCAGAGTTCGGATGGGAGAAATGAACATGGCCAAGTGCGCCAGACAAACTTAGTATATTTTCGACACCATGATGGCGTAAAGTATGACCCAAATGTATGATCTGACTGGCATGCAATGTTCTTGCAACTGAAATATTCACCAAAGCGGGGTGCCGCCAGGCTCTGTCTTGGGCCCAGTACCGTTTAATGTCTTTATAAATGATGTGGACATTAGAATTATTGGGAAACTCATAAAATTCCCATTTGATGTGAAAATAGAAGGAATAGTGAGCGCTAGAGAGGAGAGAGGGCGCATTGAAAAGGATCTAGACACACGAACAATGGGCTGAGGTAAACAGGAAGGTGTTTCACAGGGATAAATGCAAAGTCCTGTATCTGGGTAAAAGAAATGTAAAATGCATATACAGAATGGGAGGAATAGAACTAAGTGACAGCACAGGTGAAAAAGACTTGATCATGATTGTAGATCACAAATTCAATATGAGCTTACAGTGTGGTGCAACTAAAAAAGCCAACAAAATTCTGGGGGGTATGAAGACAAGCACTGACTCTAAATCAAGAGGGGTAATTACTCCTCTATACTCTACCCTGGCCAGACCCTATCTTGAACACTGTGTACAGTTCTGGGTGCCTCAATTCAAGAAAGACATCAATATATTGGAGCAAATCCAGAGAAGAGCAACCTGGATGGTAGGAGGTCTACAACCATGTCCTGTGAAGACCGGCTACAAGAACTAGGAATGTTTAGTTTTCAAAAGAGAAGGTTGAGAGGAGACTTAATAGCTGTCTGCAAATCTCAGAATGGTAGTCACAGTGCAGAGGGAACTACCCTATTCTCATTAGCACAAGAAGGAAATACAAGAAGCAATGGGACATAATGGGCATAACTAAAACAAGTACAGGGGTTGCAATCACACCTGCGGCCTGAAACCTAGGGAGTCACAACAGTCCCTTTGGCCTGTAGGAAAAGCCTGTTGTTTTTAAATATTTGCAATAATTGGGGCCCCGTTGGAGTTTTTGCATCGGGGTCCATGATTTTCAAGTTACACCACTGCAATGGGATGAAATTAAAAGTAAGGAGATACAGATTAGATATTAGAAAAAACTTTCTGACAGTGAGGGCAGTCAGATAGGGGAACCAGCTGCCTTGGGAGGTTTTTAGCTGTCCATGAATGAAAATCATCAAGCAGAAGCTGGATACACTCACAGCTGGAATGGTTTAGGAAAGCCTGCACTTGCATGAGTTGGACCCGATGGCCTTTGAGGTCCCTGTCAACTCTACCATTCTATGATTCTTTCATTCTGAATGATTAATGTCTTGCTAAATTTACCTGGATCGGGGCAGAGCCCGTACTTACGTAGCGCTCACTGACTTACAAATCCGGCATGAATAATACTATTCTTTATAGCAAGATTACATTTATTTGTTTACAAAGTAGCACATGAATTGTCATCAATTGAATACAGGCTTAACATAAAGTATACCAATTATACCTAGACTTAATTATAGCGAATAAGCATCAATACGTTTACTGTGTATTGTAGCTGCGTCACCTTCTTCATCGGGGAAGTCACGATCAGCGAGAAGGGACCACGGCATACATCACAGAGACATCTATACATGTTGGCCTCTGGAAAGGTTTTCCTCCCCCTACTGAATGTGACTTCCTTTAATTTATACCTTTTAAAATATCTTCTGATCATGCGCTGATGGTATGATCCATCCATGACCATCAACCACAAGATATTCACTTCTTTCCTGTGCAATACCCCCATCTGTTTCCTTGGGTGAGGATGTGGTTTAATTTCAGCTCAGCTCATGATTTCATCATAACGACATAACGTGAAAAAGAGGAAGTCCCCCTGTTTGTATGACAACCAAGTATTGATGCATTTAAATGGAATGAATGATCAGGCCTGTGGTCACTATTTTCTAATTATGATTACCTGTACCTATTCTATCCACATCCACACACCATTCTTATCACATTGGTATCACAATTCGGTGAATCGGACCCCCTGCCAGCATGCACTTCATCAGGACTGTTGTACATAACACCAGGCTTGATAAATTGTTGCCTATGTGTTCTCATATTATCCTGCCCTGCTAAATACCAATTCCATTGTCCCATTATCATTAACCCCATTTACATACCGTCCCCATTCTAATTAAGAGATATGCAATCTGAAATGACTTTAGCGTATAGCATTACAATTTTCTCAGCACTAAATACGTTTCAGATCCATTTCCCTCCACATCCATACATTATCATGCATGGCGATGTAACATTCAAATAATCAAACCGTGAATTCCATTATCTTCACAATTCTGGGAGAACATCTCTAAGTAATTAGATGCAATGAAAATTGAGAAAAAGATAAAGACAGCCTGTTGAACTATGGGGATGTTGACCTTTTTTTTTTCTTAACTCATCCTGAATGCAGCGTACTTTGCAAAAAAGGTTTAATGTAACTTAGCAGATCTGAGTTGCTTCGGGAAGGCTTTAATGCTTGGCAGGTCTGTACATTTTATTTATGAAATCAAAGCTACAACCTAGAGTTTTACTCACTTGAAGACATAAAAGAGATTCAGAAGTCAACCAAATCATCTTGTAATTAATGTTACCATGCACGCCCAAGACATTAGAATGTTAACAGTGTTAGAATCGTGTGCTTTGGAATACAGAGTGAGGGCTTTATTAGAGGGAAATTCACTGCAGATGTCATACACCCTAATTGAAGACATCAGGGCGCCTGCTGCTTTTTTCTATCAGTGGTTGAGGTTTTTTTTTTTTTCCCGTTTTTAATTTATGCATTTTCCTTACTGCTAGAATCTGCTCTCATTATTAGTCTATCTTGTCAGTCATTTGCATTTCAAGTGCTGGGACTGTGGGGTACCAGCTAGCAGCCTTAGAAGAATACTTCAAGGGGTTACACTATCAAATAGCAGCACAGTATCACAGTGAATTTGACATCTGGGTTATCCTATTCCCAGATGCTCCGCAGTGTCATTAGCGGGATTAATCTTAGCTTTAATTTCATAATGATTTTTATTTCTAATGTATGTGAATGAACACAAAGTCTCTTGACTCATTATCACCAATTTACCCAAGATATGTAATCAGGCTCTTATATTCACCAACATTTATTTTTGCTAATACATCTAAAATTGTAGATTAAGCAAATATAGTTAGTTCCAGCTGAGTGCATTCCTGGTGAGGTGACTCCGCACCGATTATGTTTTAATTAGACCCCATTAATGCTTATTGTCATTTAAATATGTATTGTCCAAAATATTTTCACAGTGATCTTACAATGCTATCGTTCACATTGCATCCTGCCATACACATGAAAATTAGGACTTTTGGAATAAACATTCGCTTTTGTTACAGAAACATTGTTATTCTCACTGAAAAGGTGAAAAAAAATACAAAAATTCTCAATTAGTCGCTTCCTCTTTGCTGTTCCCAACTGTGTTCATCACCTGCATAAATTCACAGATAACAGCTGAAATATTAACATTTGCTTTAAATTAGTAACGCACATTTTTTGCTATTTCTTATCATAAATTATGAGGACATAAAAAAAAACAGATTTAGGAAGACAGGGATAATAAAATAAATACAGGTAAATGTGGAGCCCCACTGGTCGGGATGCTATATATGGGTACTGTACCCTAAAGAGAGTGTGTAGTATCCCTGTGACCAGGGGACTGGGGTGTCAATAGGGAACCCTCACCACGTGCATCCACACACCTTAGGTCAGGGGACCATAGGGTTAACCGTTGCTAGGAAACCGGTCACTGTGGGCAGAGCTTAGAAGGTAGAGTGGAGAGCGGGAAAGTTAGTGAAAGAGAAGTCGGTTGGAGGAGAACCCTGCAAGAAGTGCAGTGGAGGACACCTCAGTACAGGTGACCTGAAGGAAGAAGGGGATCCCAGGGTGTTGAGGTGCACCTGAATCTGTGCCGGTACGACTCCTGGCCAGAAATATCCAGTCCAAAACCAGAGGACCGACTACGAGGCGGTGCAGGCATTTGCCTCCAAGCTGTAGAACCGGAGGGCACGGGCTTCTTTAGGAGTCGTGGCCCACACCTGGCATAAATCCCCTAAGGCCCCGTGTAGGATCTGGAGGCCTCAAGACAGGGACCATCCATAAGGATCAGTGGGGACCAGCGGAGGGCTCTGTGCACAGGAGCACAAAGGAAGGAACAGAGGGAGAGCACAGTAAGGACAGATGGAAGGACTAAGCAGGCACATCACTAAGGGTTCCCAGGAAAACATCCTAGACCTCTGGTGACTAGCCACGCCAGCAATACCCGTTGACTGTGTGTAAAGACTCTTTGCCGCTTGAGTCACCAGTAAAGCCCGGTTCAGAGTCAAAGACTGTGTGGTGTGTTTCATTAGCCTGCACCGGGGGAGCCATACTCTTGTTTCCACAGACTGTCAGCCTGCATCTCCACCTGATGAGTCGCCTCCCTGTGTGAGTTCTCTATTCATCTATCACTGCCCTGGGGATCCCGCTCCACCTACGGGTATACCGGATATCGTAGGTGGTGTCACAAACTTTTTTCTTTTCTTTTTACCCTTTTTTGAGTGACCACCAGGGCCACGGGCTCGGTCACAGGCTGCCTGTGACATCCCCCCGTCAAACTACAACCCGGGACCGGGTACCCCAAGGCCCTGGGATGGACTGTGCACCTTGGACTTTATTTTGAACCAAACTTTATTGCTGAGCCCCAAAATGGCGGGGCCAGAGACTTGACAACATGTGCAGTCCAAGGGGAGTGCCTCGGCCCCTCATTATAGGAGAGCCATTCCAGAGGCGCAAAACTGCTTGCCCATGCCAACATCCCCCATGAAACTACAGCCTGGGACCGGGTACTCCACAGCCCTGGAGTGGGTCATAAAACATGTGACCATAGGTTTGTTATCCCTGGTATTAGAAAAACGAGTAAAGGGGTTGTCCGATATAGGCAAAACATTTTTTAAGTTGTGGGTGAGCCTAAAATATAAAATGATGCCATAATCACCTTTCAGAGTCCCAGTGGATACCGCGCAGGACATTTTGAACGTCTGTGCTGATTCTGGAAGTGATGTCTGCCCCATTCAGAAATCATAGGACCACTGCTGTTTGTGATTGGCTGCAGTTGTCAGGTGACTAGAAGAGCCAGTAATCAGATGTTTATTCAATGTCACCTTACTTCTACAACCTATCACAGGCGACCTCTGAAAAGAGCAAGCAAAGACCTTAAGAGCAGCCTGTGGTGGATCTGAGGCATCACTGGAATATGAGTACTTTACTGTTTTTTAGCTTAAACCGTCCATGCCTTATTTTTTTCCTATATTAAACAACCACTATAAGCATTGTAAGGTGCCACCATTTCATGTTTTAGGCGCGGAGGTATTTGTCACCAAGGTGGCAGGCCTTGATGATGTAGAACACAAAGAAGAAGGCTCCAGCACATATACTGCTGAGAGGTGTTTTAATAGGCCCGAATTTTGAGTCTGGGTTTTAGGATCAGAGGAATCCTGGAGCACTTTTGTATGGTCGCCAAGGTACTCCTTCACCATCTTTTCAAACTTTGCAGTCCTTGTGACAGAACCCCCCGCCTCAGGCCTGTACTCTTGGAGGGGCTGAGAAAACTGTCCCATATCTTTCACAGTGTTCCCCTACCTCTTCTGGATTGGAGTTGTGCCTATCTCTCCCGGACGCCTTGGTTGTCCACCGAACTATGACCTCTGCCGCCAGCATTTTCCAAAGTGAATGTTTTGACTAATTCTTCAACAAGGGACTTCTGGTACTGCAGCATTTTTGTAGGTCTCTCCGCCTGGAAAAAAAGAGAAATACAGTTCTCCTTGTAGCGTGGGTCTAAAAGTGTCACCAACCAGTAATGAGTGTCTGCCAAGATGTTGATAACACGAGGGTCACGGGAAAGGCAGTGTAACATAAAGTCAGCCATGCGCGCCAGATTGGTAACAGGCAACAACAGGATGACTGACCATTCTGTCCTCATCCCCCTCCTCCTCCTCTTTCCCGTCCTCGGTTCAGTGGATGGCCAGACTGTATGATGGTTGTGGAGATTGTACCGTCAATTCCGCATAAAACTAGCTCCTGTTCTTCTAACTCCTCCTCAGTGTCCCCCAATGCACATTGGGATGAGATGAGGCTGGGTTGTGTGTAATCATCCCAGGGGCGGACCCAGACTGTAGTGGGCCCTGGTGCAAGAAATTTTTCGGGGCCCCCCCACTACCCCCCTGGAACTCAGTGCCAGAATAGTGCCGCGGGTGTGCAGCACAGCCAGCGGCGTAGCAACTGTTTGTGGCGCCAGAGCCGGTCGAAAGAATTTGCCGCCACTTTGGTTGTTGATAATCAGGAAGTATACATAGTCTGCCCCTATATACAAGAATATAACTACTATACTAAAACACAAAGAGAAGGGGTGCAATTGCCACCTCTGCACAACCCCAGTGTATGGCAACAAGCAGGAGTCAAGGAGGGCCCGAAGCAATTTTTCGCCGCCGTGCTGTGGAGTTCATAATGCAATATAAATGCAAAAAACCTTTATTCTTAATATTATGTCACAATACCGGGATCTGAGGATCTTCTATGTCGAGATCATGGGCTCTCTGATGCCATGTTGCTGCTTGTCTCGCTGTTGTCCTCTTTTGACACTGGAGTGCGGTGGACAAGAGAGCATTAACTGGTTAATAACAAGAAGTATGGAGTGTGTACTGAGCCATAAATCCTCCCCACACCAGTAGGATTACTATATGGATTTTAGTATTAGGGTACGGACCAATGATTATACACTAATAGCTGCTGAGGAAAGAACAGATTGATTGCACACGGACGTGATCTGAGAATCTGAGAGAAATGTCGGACACTCGCACAGCAGTTGCCAAACGGACCAAAAAACGGATGTCACTCATCCGACTCTCCTGGATGAGAAACAGACCGATTTTAAGGCGGCGGGAGACAGTGTAGCACCATGTCCTCAACTCTGTGCTGTGCACAGACAGTGTACGGTACACACACAAGCCACACAGAGTCAAGCCACACACACACACAAGCCACACACACACACAAGCTACACATACAGACACAAGCCACACACAATCCACACACACAATCAAAACACACAACCCAAGCACACACAGACACAAAAGCAACACACAGACAAATGCCACACACAGACACATACACAGGGCACATACACAGAGACACAAGCCACACACACAGACACAAGCCACACACGCAGACACAAGCCACACACACACACACAATCCATGCACACACACAACACACTAATAAATTCCAAACACATGCACAGGCCGCACACACAGACACAGAGACACAAGCCACAGACACAGAGACGAAAGCCACAGACACAGAGACACATGCCACAGACACAGAGACACATGACACAGAGACACATGCCACAGACACACATGTCACAGACACAGACACACATGTCACAGACACAGAGACACATGTCACAGACACAGAGACACATGCCACAGACACAGAGACGAAAGCCACAGAGACACATGACACAGAGACACATGCCACATACACACATGTCACAGACACAGACACACATGTCACAGACACAGACACACATGTCACAGACACAGAGACACATGTCACAGACACAGAGACACATGTCACAGACACATGTCACAGACACAGAGACACATGCCACAGACACATGCCACAGACACATGTCACAGACACAGAGACACATGCCACAGAGACACATGTCACAGAGAGACATGTCACAGACACATGTCACAGACACAGAGACACATGTCACAGACACATGTCACAGACACATGTCACAGACACATGTCACAGACACAGAGACACATGTCACAGACACATGTCACAGACACATGTCACAGACACAGAGACACATGTCACAGACACATGTCACAGACACGTCACAGACACAGAGACACGTCACAGACACAGAGACACATGCCACAGAGACACATGCCACAGACACATGTCACAGACACGTCACAGACACAGAGACACGTCACAGACACAGAGACACATGCCACAGAGACACATGCCACAGACACATGTCACAGACACGTCACAGACACAGAGACACGTCACAGACACAGAGACACATGCCACAGAGACACATGCCACAGACACATGTCACAGACACAGAGACACATGCCACAGAGACACATGTCACAGACACATGTCACAGACACAGAGACACATGTCACAGACACAGAGACACATGCCACAGACACATGTCACAGACACAGAGACACATGTCACAGAGACACATGTCACAGACACATGTCACAGACACAGAGACACAGACACAGAGACACATACCACAGAGACACATGTCACAGACACAGAGACACATGTCACAGACACGTCACAGAGACACATGTCACAGACACAGAGACACATGCCACAGAGACACATGTCACAGACACAGAGACACATGTCACAGACACAGAGACACATGTCACAGAGACACATGCCACAGACACATGCCACAAACACAGAGACACATGTCACAGACACAGAGACACATGCCACAGACACATGCCACAGACACATGCCACAGACACATGCCACAGACACATGCCACAGACACAGAGACACATGCCACACACACAGAGTTTGGGGAGATCGGCTGCATCAAGGAAGGGGGATCCTGGGGCCCCCATCCCCTTCTGAAGGGGGGACCTTGGGGCCCCAGGAACGTCCCTTTCTTGAGGCATCCAAATCCTGCCCCACACCCCTCAAATCATGTTGGTGTGCACTGCAGTGCTGTGTTCACAGACTGTTTCCCTCCCCACCAGACCAAAGCCCTGCTCAGGGGCTCTTACCCTGGAGCCCTCAGTATCCTCCTCAGTCAGCTTGCTCACCGGGTCCACAGAAGAGCCGACCCTCCCAGCCCCCTCTGGCCTCAACGAAGTGCTGCTGCTCCAACAGCAACTCCCCCCTCCCTCCCCCTCTTCTTACTGATAGCATACAGCAAGAAAAGAGCCGCGGCACACCTGACTCCAGACAGCACCCTCTCCCCCCTCCGGACTCAATGCCAGCCAGCAGGAGGACACTGCCGCGGGTGTGCAGAGCTGCTGGCACCCGACCAACAGCGATCCCCCTCACCCCCGGGCCTCAATGACGGCCAGCAGAACAGTGCCGCGGGTGTGCAGAGCTGCTGACACCCGACAGCACCCACTCACAACCCCCCCCCCCTCCGGGCCACACATTAAATGCTGAAGATATATCTACCATACTACTGCCACCTACCATCCCGTTCTGTCTGACAGGGGAACGGACCTGCCGCTGGTGCCTCAGGGGCCCCCTAACTGGACGGGGCCCTGGTGCAGCTGCACCAGCTGCACCACGGTAGTTCCGCCCCTGAATCATCCACTATGGCTCCTTGCTCCATCTCATCGTGCTCCGCCTGCAATGCATTGTCTTTGATTTTAAGCAGAGAGCGTTTTAGAAGACAGATAAGTGGGATGTTGACACTAATGATGGCATCGTCGCCGCTCACCACCTTGGTGGAGTCCTCAAAGTTTTGGAGGACTGTACATATGTCAGACATCCATGTACACTCCAGATGTCTTATATGTGGAGTTTGAACCGAATACCGATGGCCTAGTTGATGCTGGTAGTCAACAACTGCCCTCTTCTGCTCACAAATCCTGACCATCATCTGCAGGGTTGAATTTCAGCACGTGGGGACATCACACACCAGTCTGTGAGCCGGCAGCTGCAAATGCTTCTGAAACCCGGCAAGGGCAGCCGAAACAGTAGGTGACTTTCTAAAATGGGCACACAGGCAGCGTACTTTGACGAGCAGATCCAGCAGCTCCGGGTAGGATTTAAGAAACCACTGAAACCACTAGGTTGAGCACATGGGCCTGGCATGGCACATGTGTGAGCTCGCCTCGCCTCAGAGCTGCCACCAGGTTCCGGTCATTGTCACACACAACCATGCCTGGCTCTAGGTTCAGCGTTGTGAGCCAATGATCTGCCTGCTCTTTAAGAGCTGTCCACAACTCATCAACATTGTGGAGTTTGTCACCTATGCACATTAGCTTCAGCACAGCCTGCTGCCGCTTGGCCGAGGCAGTGTTGCAGTGCTTCCACCTTGGGACTGTTGTGGAGGCTGAGGAGGAGGAGGTTGATGAGGACGATGTACCGGAGCTGTAGACTGTGGGGGCAACCCTAACTGAGTTAGGGCCCACAATCCTTGACATCGGGAGGATGTGTTCCGTCACAAGGTCCGACTGAATCCCGGCTTCCACTATATTAACTCAGTGTGCTGTCAGCGAGATGTACCGTCCCTGCCCACAAGCACTTGTCCACGTGTCTGTGGTTAGGTGGACTTTGACAGAAAATGCGTTGTTAAGGGCACGGCTAATGTTTTGTGACATGTGCTTGTGTGACTCCCCACTGGTCGGGACACCACGTAGGGGTACGTCACCCACAAGAGAGAGTGTGGGATTCCTGTGGTCAGGGAAATTGGATGTCTTAAAGGGGATGCTCATAATGTTCATCCACACACCTAAGAGCAGGGGACCAATGAAAAAGTCCGTTGTTAGGAACCAGTCCCGGTGTGCGGAGCTTAGGTGGGTGGTGGAAGAAGTTAGTGAGAACAAAGCAAGAGAGTTAGAAGAAGGTGGTTGTAGAGGAACGGAGTGGGAACCCTGTGAGGAGCACAGGGGAGGGTACCTAGCCGAGGTAGCCCTAAGAAGAGAGGGTCCAGTTGCTCCAGTTAGCTGCTGCTTTCTGTTGGAGGAGCAGTCCTGGTACAGAGGTCTGGCTCCGAGAATGGTGTTGGAGTTTAGCCCCAAGCCGTCGACACCGGAGGCCCAAGCTGGCTTTATACGGTCAGTGCCAACACCTAGCGCAATCACAAATGGTCTTAAATAGGGTCTGAAGGTACATACAGCCCTTGAAGAGGGACATTAGGGACCCGCTGGAGGCTCTGTGTGCAGGAATGCTGGAGGAAGTCAAGAACAGCGAAGGTCTCCTAAGTAACATACAAAATCCTTGTCTACTACCCAGGCCAGCGATACCGTGAACTGAAACCGTCATATTGCCTGTGGTTTCCAGTAAAGACCTGTGCAAAGTGAAGAACTGTGTGCTGTGTGTTAAATGCCTGCAAAAGAGGAGCCATACTCCTGCTTCCTTCACAGAGACTGTGTGCTGCGATGGACTCCTGTGTACAACCCCCATCATCCACTGCTGCCCTAAGGAAAATCCGCTACACCTACAGGGAGCGTAGTCATCCCTGCTGCCATCACATCTCCTCAGAGGTCTGCCCTGCAGCGCTGGTGCAATCAGCAGACACCGTTGGGGGCATCAGAAGACATTTCCCTTTTTAATTTTATTCCCTTTTTATTATTAAACCACTTTTCATTGAGCACCCAGGGCACAAGGTCTCGACCATCTGCGATCCCCAGCTGCAGAACTGCTGGGTTCCCGAGTACCCCATAGCCCTGCCGGTCAACTCAAATGTATAATGTGGGGTCGGCACAGGGGGAGAAATAGTGGCGGCTGGTGACCGAGTAACGAGGGATGGCTGCCGCCATCAGGTTGCAGAATGCTTCCGTATCCACTAGCCTAAAAGGCAACATTTCCAGCGCAATCAGTCGCAAAATGAACGAATTTAGGAGTGTGGCCTGTAGGGCGTTGGCAGCGTATTTGCGCTTGCATTCCAACAACTGGGGTATGGATATTTGAACACTGCGCTGGGACAAGGACGTGTTGATGATGGTGGCATCTTTACATGCACTATGGACAGGGGATTGGCTTGCACGCACAACAGTGGAAGAAGCAGCGGTGTCACCCGCAGACACTGCTCCTGGACCCTCTGGTACATCCCACAAAGTCGAGTGCTTTGCTGCCATGTGCCTGATCATGCTGGTGGTGGTGGTCAGGCTGCTAGTTTTGCTACCCCTGTTGATGCTGGCATGGCAGGTGTTGCAAATGGCCTTTTTTTAATTATCTGCAGACTCCTTAAAAAACAGCCAGACTCGGGAAGACCTAACTGTTGTTACCGGGAACGGTTGCCCGCCTTCTGTCTGCAGCCACCACCCTGCTTCTTCCAGTCTGTTGTGATGCTATGCCTCCTTCCCCCTGTGGACAGCTTTCCTCGCTTTGCATGTCCTCCTGCCAGGTTGGGTCACTTACTGGATCATCCACCACGTCGTCTCCCACTTCTGCACCCTGGTCCTCCTCCTGACTTTCTGGCAATTGTGTCTGATCATCATCCACCTTTTGTTGTGACACGTTTCCACCATCACCTTTGTGCGACCGTGGCTGCTCAAATATTTGGGCATCGCTACTTATGATCTCCTCATGACCCACTTCAAGCGGAGCGGGCGAGAGGCCCAAATCTATGAATGGAAAACTGAACAGCTCTTCAGAGTGTCCAAGTGTGGGATCAAATACTGAAAAGGGAAAGAGAAGCGCAATAGAGTCTTATCTTTTATATGTGAAGAGACTAGATCTAAACAGCCACTCACCTGAGGGGGTTGTGTAGCACACAATCAGCATCGAGGTATAGAAAGATGGCTGCCGCAAGGTCCACACCTCAAAGGATCAATGTGGTTCAAAAATGCATGGATGTACAGTGTTCACGGACCTGCGCTGCGCTGTATATACCATAAGGATCAATCGATGTTCATCACTTAAGCTTTATTTCCGACGCTTCCTGAGGAAGGAGTTGGGACTAACTCCGAAATGCGTCGGAAATAACGCTTAAGTGATGAACATAGTTTGATCCTTATGGTATATACAACGCAGCGCAGGTCCGTGAACACTGTCCATCCCTGCATTTTTGAACCAAGTGTGGGATCAGTTTTTTTGGGCACTCGGCATGGTGGGAGGAAGGAGGAATAGGGTGACGAATATGTGATCCAGTCTCACATCTACTTACTGACCCTTGACCGTGTGGAAGAGAGGGTGTTTATGGTAGTGCCAAACTGACTGGAAGCATTATCTGCTATAAAACTAACAACCTGTTGACACTGCTCTTGATTTAAAAGTGATCTGCTGCTACGGTCCCCTAGAAATTGGGACAGGAAAGTCAGGCGAGATGATGAGGGCGTTTGTTGTGGTACAATTCGAGCTTGCCCACGGCCTCGACTTCTACATGCACCACCAACATCATGTCCACTTCCTCGTCCCTTGCCACCGGCCTTGCGCATTTTGAATGGTGGTCTGCTATATACACTGCCTGTATAAAACTAAATAAAGGCGTACAAAGAATGGTTTTTAGATTGGATACTGGAGATAAGATATCTGCCAATGTTTAGCAGTCCTGCTTACAGCAATACTAGGAAAGACCCACTTCCTAATAATGGGCACACTATTTAAAGAGGCCCACGTCTCTTCCCAGGGGCATCGGAGTGCCTACTAATGTTTGGCAGCCCTGCCTAGGGCAATACTAGAAAATACATACTTCCTAATAAGGAGAACCTTATTTAAAGAGGCCCTCATCCCTGTCTCTTCCCAGGGGCATCGGAGTGCCTCCCAATTTTTGGCAGCCCTGCCTAGGGCAATACCAGAAAAGACCCACTTTTTAATGGGCACATTATTTAAAGAGGACTTCATCCACGTCTCTTCCTGGTGGCATCGGAGTGCCACGCATTTTTTTTTTTTTAATCTTTCATGTAATCCAAAAAACTGTCATACAGCAACACTGTCTCAAAAATGAGTATGAGCCCTTAACATTTTCCCCAAGGAAAATGCATTTTGGTTTCATTTTTGAACGTTTTATTGTGAGTCCTTAAAAGTAGCGTAATACTCAGACAACATTGTTCACAGCAGTGACCTGGGAGTCAGAAATGCTGAAAGGAGTCTTCCCTGTGCTGTTCCCATGTCATTTGAGTACTGTTGTTATACTTTTGTGACATTTTCAGGGTTTATCCAGGCTGCCGGAAAAATGCTTTGGTCTCCCATAGGATAACATTGGGCTCGGTACTCGGGTCGAGTACCCGAACATCTCGAGATGCTCGACCCAAGCATTGAGCACCTGAGAATTTTAGTGCTCGCTCATCACTAGTGCTTACCTCAAGTAACTACCACAGAGAGTAACCCCCAAAGGATACAATGATATATTAGGAAAAAATTGGGGTTTCCCACTAAATACATGAATAATTAATCTACAAAATAGGGGATAATTGTGTAATTGATAATGGTATGACTACAAACCCCACCAAACAGGAGATCAAGGGTTCCAAAGTCCTTGTGCGAGTGAAGCTTTAGTGCATATACATGGTGAGTGCTCCATTCACAGTTTATGGATGCGATGGAAATAGTTGAGATTTGTAAGGCAAACACAATATAAGCTACAGAGTCACATATTGTGGAAAAGTTTGTATCTCTTCTATATGTTAGACAAGGGGTCTCCAACCTGGTGCTCGTGGGACTGTGATGTGTGTCTTGCGACTATTTTCAGCTTTCTGCATAAGCACCAGGTCTAGCAAACAGCTATGAAGAGCTGGTCTCCAGATGTTAACCTTTGTGTTTAGCCATGCACAGAAGAGCAGATCAGAATGGGGGTGTCACGTACCCATTTCTCAGCACGTGACTTCGGGTGTGCTTGCAAGGGATAATTTATCTCATCTCAATCAGTACAACACTCAACCTCTGTTCTAAGCTATAAAGTGATCATAAATAACTCCCCCACACAGTCATCACACCCCAGCTACACAACATGCTGCCACCACTCATCAAACACACAGGGTGATGAGTTCTTGAAATACTACTCTCTGACAACCAGATAACAGACTCTCTATGGCTATGGATTCTTTAAAGTATAAAAGGATCAAACTTATTAAAGTTTTAAGCTTTAATGTAAAAAGTTACAGTGCTTACAATAAAAAGATATAAAACATAAAAATAAAAAGGACATACAGATATGCAAATCAGTTATAAAATAAAATGGGAGAAATACAGAAATACTTAACTTCCCAGTCTAGTGTCATTCTGAAAATTGATCACAACAGTACCTCAAGTGCCCCATCTGTGAACAAGCTTTTTTTGTCTGTGTAGCCTTTTATAGTCTTATCTTTGAGGTCAAATTTCAAGGATAGCCTTTAATTTTAATATTCTGATCCCAGGTCTGTGACTGGACCGTGGCTAAATTAGCAATGAATACATTACATTTCAAATGCCCTTTATAGGAACCCCCTTCCTATAGAAAATAGAGCATGTGAGGCCCCTTCTACCAGTGACAATTTGGTCCATCATTTTGAAGTTTACCTAAAGGTGACACATTTCTCCCTTTGTGTTCCCAGGGAGACCTCATGTGTTTTTTTCAGTTCTTGTAATCCAGATAAAGAGGGGTTATGCCCTGTGTGTAGAGATACAGCATTTAAACAAATGTCAATGAACTGCTGTTGTCTTACATTCCCCTACAGATACATTTTTTTGCAACAGGGTGTATGGTAGGGACCCCTGGATCTTGGAATACTGCATCAGTGTAATTTATGTGGAAAAGCTTTGGCTGTCATTACACCTGTAATAGGGGCTCTGGTGTCACTACAGTGAGGGGACAGGAGCTGGTTGCGGCTCGCGACCTTCTATGACTTGGATGTGGTTCTCAAGATCAGAAAAGCTGGGGAAATCTGTACTAAACCAATGCCAGATTTTGCCTTAAAAATGCTAAGGACTAATTTTGTACAAATATCACCATGTAGCTATAGCCTAAATCTGCTATGTTTGTTTTGTATGTTTTTAATACTTATTAGATTTTCAATCTATGGAAGATGTTTTGGTTACATAAAGATAATGCTATGGTAGGCTACTTATAACACTTCAAGATCATAAACGTGGTAATATTGTGTTTGCGGTATGCTATGTGTTTTCCCACTGAACTCTTTTGGAAAAAAATTATACTTTGCTGGATAACATTTTTGTGGAATATCATTCTATTGAAATTCTGTAGCTGCACATATAGCTTAATTAATTGTTGGATTAGCACTCCCCAATTCACAAGAATGTTTAAAGTGTAACCACTGTTTAAATTTTTAATTAATATTAATAATGTAGAGCAAGTGATTACAATAAACTTTCAAATATACTTCATAAGTCAAATCCGGAGTAACACCTTTCAAAAACTTCCCAGAAGATGTCCATAATAAGCTGTTTCTAAACCTGACTTACGCTGGTTGTCAGGGAAATCCGTCTTCAGCTCCACACACTGAATATGGCCATATGAGGGGGGAGCGGGGAATACACAACATATATTTTCTCACACCCATAGATTTGAATGGGGGAGTCCCAAACAATTTTAAAGTCAGATCTAACAATGCTGCAAATTTTTAACAGTTAACAACATATAGTCCAAATTTACCATCTTGGCGTGTTTAGGTTAAATTAATTTAACAGCACCCCATGTGCACAAAAATGCAACATGAACTCAAAATGCATATATTTTCAGGAGAAAAACAGGAGTTTTCGTGCAAAAATAGAAGACTTTATTTTAAATTCTGTTAAAAAATGTGTCAAATTTTTGAACAGTCTTTTTTAACAGACAGATTCTGTCAGTAAAAATATCAGTCATCTGCATTACCTCATTAAATAATATTGACCCAAGTGCTACTTGATAAAATTCAGACATCACTCACCCAATTTATATCCTCATGTGCATAAGTCCTTAAAGAGAACCAATCAGCAGGTTTTAGGTATATAAAGTGAAGCTACTACCTTACAGGCTCTGCGATACTGAATGTAATCATGTCTTTACTTCAATGATTATTGTATGATTGCTGAGATAAATGTTATAGAAGTCCTTCGAATGTGTGCAGTAGGGGGACGGAGTGTGAAGCACATTAGCATAAGAGGGGCTGGGTTTCTTTTTATTATTGCCCTGTTTTTTCTAAGCCAAACCCTCCTCCCTCCCTTCATCTCCCTGCTAGACTGTGATCTCACAAACAGAAGAAGTCGTCACTCCCTACAGTCTCTACAAGTCCTGATCTGCTCTCCTCTCACAGATATGGACAGATCCCTGCTATTGTTATCACAGATCACAGATGATAAATCACAGATGGGGATCTGTCCGTGGAGCATGCTGGGAGCTCTAGTCTCTCTGGATCTGCAGACTGTGTGATGGAGCATGCTGGGAGTTGTAGTGTCACTGGCTCAAGATCTGCATATCCAGAGACACTACAACTTCCAGCATGCTCTATCACACAGTCTGCACATCCAGAGACACTACAACCCCCAGCATGCTCCATCACACAGTCTGCACATCCAGAGACACTACAACCCCCAACATGCTCTATCACACAGTCTGCACATCCAGAGACACCACAACTCCCAGCATAATCATCACACAGTGTGCAGATCTAGAGACACTATAACCCTCAGCATGCTCCATCACACAGTCTGCAGATCCAGAGACAATACAACTCCCAGCATACTCCATAGACAGATCCCCATCTGTGATCTGTGATCTGTGAAGACAATAGCATGGATCTTTCAAAATCTGTGAGAGAAGACAGGTCAGCATGTCCAGAGACTGGAGGGGGGGAGCGTCTACTGTTTGTGAGATCAAAGTCAAGCAGGGAGATGGAGAGAGAGAGAGGGAGGGAGAGAGGGAGGGAGAGAGGGAAGGGGGAGGGTTTGGCTTAGAGAAAACAGGGCAATAATATAAAGAAACCCAGCCCCTCTTATGCTAATGTGCTACATACTCCGTCTTCCTGCTGCACACTTTCTAAGGACATCTATAACATTTATCTCAGCAATCATACATGTAATCATTGAGGTAAAGTATAATTGAACCCAGCATTCCAGAGCCTGTAAAGTAGTGGCGTCACTTTATAGACCTAAAACCTACTGGTTTGTTCTCTTTAAATTTCTTATGTAGCACAATATGAGATGAAGCCTATGTAACTTGAATGCTGCTGCCTTCACTAGCTCTCAAGTATTAGTACAGTATCATCCCTGTAAAGCTTTATCCTTCTGATACAAACTCTTTACAATCTCCACTCCTGTATACATACATGGATACTAATGCTTACTGTATGTGTGTGATATATTCCTATTTTCTGTAGATTCTCTTCTTTAAATTCTACATGGATGCCGCTAGATTATCTCCCCGCTTCTGTCTCAAGGTGCTATTCTCACTCCTTAAAGGGATTGTCCAGTAGAGATGAGCCACCACCCTAGTGTTCGAATTCTATTCGTCGAATATTGGGGGGGTGTTCGTCGAATGTTCATCGAACACCGTCGAACACCGTTGAATACCATTGAAAATAATGGCAGGCAAACACAAATACATACAAACACATAGAAAACACCTTCTAAGGTGTCCAAAAGGTGACGAACTACTCAGAAGACACAACAAACACATGGAAAAGTGACACGTACATATAAAAAGGTGAAAAGAAAAGAGCTGGACGAGTAAAAGGAGGAGGAGACACAGATATAGGCATGTCATGCCCTTCTAAAATCATGTAAAACACAGCAAGGGGACTCCAACAAGAGTCTCCATTTTTTCAAAAATATGGGGCCCAGACACCACTTAAGTAGCATCAATTGCCCCACAGTTGCAAGCTTAAAATTGTTGGTGACTGTCATGCAGCATATTCAAAAATCTACAAGCCTTAAGTCTCCCCAGGATGACACAGGGGTAGAAAAGTCCTTGCGGATCCATGACTTGTTGAATGTTAAGCCACATTCTGGCTGGACAGACGCGTGCGCTTATGTGTCAGCACACCACCAGCAGCGCTGAAGACACGTTCAGAGAGAACGCTGGCTGCGGGGCACGACAGGATCTCCAAGGTGTGAGTGGCGAGCTCAGGCCATTTTTCCAGATTGGAAGCCCAAAATGAGCAAGGCTCCAGTTCCCCAGTCATGGCATTGATGTTCACTTGGAGATACTCCTGTGAGATTCACTCTGTGTACCACTTGTGTTTTGTGGAAAAGCCGATCTAAGATTGTGTAACAGCTTCTGCTGATACTGCTGCATACGTTCGTCCCTTTCTATGGCAGAATTATTTTGCCAAATTTTGTCTTGCACCGGAGATCTAAGAGTGTGGCAACCCAATAGTCAGCATTACTTCTAATTTAGACACTTTTTGGTGGCGGCGAGGTTAGAATCATGCTTCCTTCCTCTGCCCTCTCCCCCCAACCTCGCACAACAGAAATGTCATCAAGGTCTCCCCCATCTGCTGACTCTTCGATACCCATTGCCAGTTCGTCCTCCATTTCTTCCTGGGCTCCTGCACCTTCCTCAACAGTTTGGCTGCTACCATGCACCCTCGTTAATCCGTCTCCCCCACCCTCCCATGCCTGCCGTCTTGGTGCTGCTGACCGTGAGGACCTTGATGATCTTGTTATCCCTTCCGCATACGACTCCTCCTGTACTTCCTCCACCTCATCTTGTCCCACCACCTGACTCCGAATACTGTTTAGAGTGTGCTCCAGCATGTAGATGACCAGAATAGTCATGGCATTGTCAGCTCTAAACATCTTCGTCACCATTTCGAAACTGTGCAGAAGGGTGCATAGGTCCTTGATCTTAAACCACTCCAGCAGGATGATCTGCCCCACCTCTGGATCTCATTGGCCCAGGTTATATGTCATAACATATTGAACCAGGGCTTGGCGGTGCTCCCACAGTCGCTGCAACATGTGCCGAGTGGAATTCCAGCGTGTCGGCTCACGTGGTGAACCGGCAGGCCGTGAGACTTCTGGAGCAATGCAACTCATTGAGCTACGGGATGCAAACGCCGCAAGTGAGCACACAGCAACCATGTCCTCTGCAGAATCCCATCTAGCCCAGAATAGTGTGTTAAAAATTGCTGGACAACCAGGATCAACACGTGTGCCATACAAGGCACATGTGTCACATTGCCTTGTATGGTGTGAACCGGACAGCCCCGGATCGGATTTCGGGCCCATAGTATAAACCTATGGGGCTGGATGGAGCCAGATGGCAGCTATTTGCCATCTGGTTTCAATCTGTCCGAGAGGATCTGGGAGAATTCAGATTTTTCTCCCGGACACATAAATGTTGCTTGCAGCGTTTTTGTGTCCGGTGCAAAAATCAGCACAAATCGGAACCTCCAGGATCATCCCGGATCCGGCACCCCCTAACATGGTAGTCTATGGTGCCGGATCGCGCCGGATCTGACATAAAATCAGATGCGGCTCCCAGACGCCTAGTGCTGAAGTTTAGCAGTGAGCACTGTTAAACTTCAGCACCTGGAGCTGTCCCCTGCAGAGATTTCAGGACCATACATGCAATAGCAAGAGCATGTTGCATTACATGGACTATAAGTTTTCTTATGCTACCTTGGCACTCTTTGTTATGCAAATGAGACGTAAATGCTGTGGGTGGGCACTATACCTACAGATTGCTGTTTCTTTTCCTTATACTAGGTGACAGCTTGTCTCCTGTCAGTGACTGACAAGTCACTAATCTTTAAGTGAGATTTAGGTCATTAAAAATGTGGCACCCCAGGGTTTATGTGCCACAGTAACACCACAAAGGGTTAACTCCCCACACAACCCATAATACTACACTAGCACCTCCAGACCAGAAGGGGGAGCTAAAGCTGCTTCCCTATATATTCTGGTGTGGAGAGGAAGTGGGCAGTTCAGTTCCTAGGAGGACTGAGGAAGAAGGACCTGGTTGTAAAAGAGCTGCATTAAGCTCACCCCATGGTCTGCTGTCCAGTTCAAGGCCAAGCCCGGGTCTGAGGAACCGAGATAGGTTCCACACCTAGGAGACCGAGTTACCCTGAAACTCACCCCAGAGGAGAGCACAGAACGGATACCGGATTAGAGATTGTGCCTGACACAAACAGCACAGTGAACACCGGATTAGTGAAGGTCCCACACCTTTACTGTACCACAGCGAAGCAACACGGCGGGGTCAGGAACACAGGACAAGACTCAAGTTACCTAGTAAGTTGGTACCCTGAGGGGAGACAGGGCTGGCAGCTTAGCTAAAGCGGCAGCAGGGCCGCACACACAGCGCAGAAATAGGGAGCCATAGGACCTGACCAGAGTGGGAGCAACCCGGCCCCTGGACAGTACTCAGCTGAATTACCATCTACAGTAAAAAACATGGAAAACTACGAAACCGTGAGTCTGTGTAATACTTGTGCTCAAGCCCCATTCTCCCTCACAAACTGTTTCATCACTACTGCCCCGGGGACCAGGCTCTACCCGTGGAGAGCTGTCACATCACAGGCTGCCATCCATCACCCCCGGGGGTTCTGCAGCATTGGTGGTCACCCTGACCACATACCACAGGAGGCGTTATGACTTTCTCCCCTGTAGATAACCCCTTTTACTTGTGGGCTTGGGACACGGTCTGGACTAAGACCGCCGTGATACCCCGTGATACCCCGGTCCGGTACCGAGTACCCCGTTCCAGTGGGCTCCACAAAAGCACTGCCATTCCCTGTATTGGTGAATGCTTGCACAGAAAGGTCCTGATGAAGAAGATGGTCCAGACATTGAAAGTCATTACCTGCTGCTCATTCCGTGCAGGTCAACCTAGTGAAGATGGTTGTTACCGTCTTTTACAATCTGCAAACTATGCAGATCATACCAGATTGTGACAGTCTTCTTCATCAGGAAAACGATCACTGACAGGAGACAGGCAGCAAGGGATAGGAAGACAGGTAGCAGAACTTTAAAGGGAATCTGTTAGGTCAAAAAACCATATGTAACTGATATCATTTTCTAATTCCTCTGATGAAGCTCTTTCTATTCATGTATTTCTTTTACTTACTCTCACTCCCTACAATCAGTAAAATGCAAAATAAGAGATTCATTCCATCTGTCAATCACAGTTAATGATCACTTACTTCTCTGCTGCCCATTCCCCAGGGATAAATATTCATGTAGTGACATCACTGCACTGCACTGCCCTCCTCTGTAAGCACACAAGGAATGCTTAGTAGAAATAACTCAAATGGGAGGTCTGTGTCCTCCTGTCTCTGTTCTCCTTTGTATGCAGGAAAACAAATGTTCAAATAAAAACACACAATCTCTTACAGACAGCACAGATTGTGCTCAGAGCAACAAACACCTTCCACCACAAGGTCAGCACAGGAGGAGACAGCTTTATCTGATAACTCAGCTAGGCATGTGCCTGCCATCTCTCATCTCTCACCCTCTCAGAAGCAGAACAGACAGAACTGAAAATGAAAGCTACACTACAGTAACAGGAGACACAGCAGTGGGGAGGGATAGAATAGCAATTCCAGTAAAAATAGAAAAGGTCAGGCACTACCTTATAGCACGATCTTAATCCTCGGGATTGATGAAATCTAAGGATACCACCAGATTCAGCCTCCAGAAGTCGCTCTTAGGGTACCTTTACACACTGCAATATCTGCGGGCGATATGAGGCGATCTAACATGCGCGTGCACGTTTTTCATGGTCGTCTAAGATCGCCGATGGCGGCATTACACGCCGCATTTTCACCCTCGACCTAAGGTGATGTGTCGCCCCGTAAATCACCTCACCCACAGCGGAACCAATCCAGTTGCCTTCCCTCGCCGCTTCACACGCCACAATCCCCAAAGTAATGTGGGCGTACATGTTCAGCGCTGCGGGGAGATAGGCGTGCCACAGTGGTTTACACCGCGCCCCATACATGCTCATTGGACAATGCAACAACGTTACGATTTGTCAGCCTGCTCTGGAAGGCTGGCTAATACATGACGCAATTGAAGATGTGTGTGTTGCTGAACGGACAGCTCTTCAAATATGGCGCCCTGTGAACTGTCAGCCAATGGGAACACCGTAGCCACCACCAATCATCACAGACAGGGCGCGGACTCCAGCACGCTGTGGCACGCCAACGGGAAATCAATAGGTGTCGCAGATTCCATCACTATCGCCCTATCACACGCCAAAAGCCGGGAATCTTGCCTTCATGATTGCCTCTGATTTTGGAGCAGTTCTCTGAAATCAGGAACCAGGCGACAGTCGATTTATTGCCTCCAAATTCCGCAAATACACGCCGCAACTGGGAGGCAATTTGATGGCGATAGTTTCAAGGCGACATATCGCCGTCAGGATTCCCAGCAGATATTGCAGCATGTAAAGGTACCCTAATGCACATTATGCACATTCCTTGGTATAGCAGTCAAATCCAGCCACTTAAAGAAACACTTAAGAAAAAAAACAGCACTCACCGGATGACAGGCAGAACTTCATTTATTAGATACAGTTAAAACCCCATGGATACGGAACAGGAAGGAGGATGGCAGCAAAACGAACAACAGCTATTTCACGCTACACTGTGCTTCAATGCGTTCAACCTGTTTATGTGTCCATGTGGTTTTGTGGCTGTTTCTATTCTAGGGACAGAATAACAGCTTGGATAGGTGTGGTTATTTAAACAACATATATATACTGCAGATTATTTAGCTGTTTAAATAATGTACCGAACTAGTGCACCAGCTAACTGCAGGAGGTGCAAATGCTTATAGCAAGAAAACTACAAAGGGTACAGTAATGATTTTTACATGTTTTAAAAAGGCAGTCCAGGCACTATTCAAGGGTACTATTAGTGATTCAACCAGAGCTAGGGTGGATGAGGAACTCGGACACCGGGGCTACTGTGTGGGGAGTCACGGATGGTCGGGACCCCGTTGCCGTGCCCTGGTGATCAATTATACCGGATGTTGATGGTAAACGGTGGGGGTTAAAGGGGTTATTTACAGGGGAACGTGATGCCACCTGTAGAGTCCGGTAAGATGGTACCGGCGCTGCCACCCGGCCACTGAGGTGATGGTTGAGGGCAGCAAAGTGTGGTACAGCTCCCCACAGGTGGAGCTTTACCTCAGGGCAGCTACTGTGGTGAGACGGTGAGGGAGGACAGTGATGGTAATGGTGGTGCAGTTCTTACCCCTTTGCTGTTGATGTTGATGATGTTAAGTCCTTTGAGCTGCGGCAGGAAGAATAACAGAAACCAGTTCTAGTTTAACTCTGCTTTACTCGGTACCAGCTGATGGCATAACAAAACACGGTACAATTTGGTTTCAGGGTGTTGTTGCCAACTCAGGGTTTTTCTTATGGAGTCATTAGATGTTCCTTCTTAGTCTTCCAGGGTCTATTACTTTCTCTAGATCTTTCAGTCTTTCCCACCTTTGAAGAGCTCACCCGCCAGTCCTGCAGTCTGTATCTAGTAGGCTTAGCTAGACTTATACCGGTCCAAATGGGAACAGCAGGAACGCACAAGTTTCCCACCTGACACCGGGTTTTAGTCTTCCTTCACTAGTGTAGGACCGTCTTTTGGGCTTGAGGGGTGAGGTACCTTTGTGGGGCTGTCAGCAACCCGGTTCTGTTGGGCCTGCAGCTCGTCGGCTTTGCAGTCAGGGTTGAACTCCTGGCTGCCTCGGTTGTCCGTGTCACCGGTGTCCCCTCAACATGACCAGCTGGCTCCTACCAGCCCTGGCCCGTTGCCATCTGTCCTGGGCCCCCACATAAAGATGGGGTACCCTCCACTCAGCTGGGCTGCCAGGCCTGACCACTCTGTCTGCCTTCCCAGCACCGACTGAGGTAAATTCTCAACTGTCACTCTACTCTATCCTAAGCTCCGCCCCCACCTGTGGAACCTACCATATTACCAGTTCCCCCTACACTAAGTGGTGCGGTCCTAAGTGAGTTCTAAAAATAGACTCCATAAGATTTAAATCCTAACCTAGCAACTTACAAATATATTACATATAGATATTAAATGCAATACCACTCTGTGGCGCATACCCGCAGGGGCGCCACATTAGTATCATACCGAAAGATAACCTGACAGAGTCCCTTTAAGTGCATATACACTGTGTGCAGAATTATTAGGCAAGTTGTATTTTAGAGGATTATTTTTATTATTGATCAACAGCTATGTTCTCAATCAATCCAAAAGACTCAAATATCAAAGTTAATATTTTTGGAAGTTGGAATGTTTTTTTTTTAGATTGGTTATCTAAGGAGGATATCTGCTTGTGCAGGTAACTATTACTGTGCAGAATTATTAAGAAACTTAATAAAAAACATATATATTCCCATCTCACTTGTGTATACTTTCACCAGGTAAACTAATATAACTGCTCAAAAATTAGAAAAAAACACTTCTGACAAGCAAAAACAAAACCCCCAAAAATTAGTGACCAATATAGCCACCTTTCCTTATGATGACACTCAACAGCCTTCCATCCATAGATTTAGTCAGTTGCTTGATCTGTTTACAATCAACATTGCATGCAGCAGCCACCACAGCCTCCCAGACACTGTTCCGAAATGTGTACTGTTTTCCCTCCCTGTAGATCTCACAGTTTAGGAGGGACCACAGGTTCTCTATGGGGTTCAGATGAGGTGAAAAAGGGGGCCACGCTGTGGAGTAGTTGGATGCATGTGATGGAGTATTGTCCTGCATGAAAATCTTGTTTTTCTTGAATGATACCGACTTCTTCCTGTACCACTGCTTGAAGACGTTGTCTTCCAGAAATTGGCAGTAGGTCCAGGAGTTGAGCTTCACTCCATCCTCAACTCGAAAAGGTCCCACAAGTTCATCTTTGATGATACCAGCCCATACCAGTACCCCACCTCAACCTTGCTGGTGTCTGAGTCGGAGTAGGGCTCTCTGCCCTTTCCTGATCCAGCCTCTGGCCCATCCATCTGGCTCATCAAGAGTCACTCTCATTTCATCAGTCCATAAAACCTTTGAAAAATCAGTCTTAAGATATTTCTTGGCCCAGTCTTGACGTTTTATCTTATGTTTCTTAATCAAAGGTGGTCGTTTTTCAGCCTTCCTTACCTTGGCCATGTGCCTGAGTACAGCACACCTTGTGCTTTTTGATACTCCAGTAATGTTGCAGCTCTGAAATATGGCAAAACTGGTGGCAAATGGCATCTTGGCAGCTTCACACTTGATTTTACTCAATTCATGGACAGTTATTTTACGCCTTTTTGTCCAACACACTTCTTGCGACCCTGTTGGCTATTTGCCATGAAACGCTTGATTGTTTGGTGATCATGCTTCAAAGGTTTGGCAATTTCAAGACTGCTGCATCCCTGTGCAAGACATCTCACAATTTTGGATTTTTCAGAGCCCGTCAAATCTCTCTTCTGACCCATTTTGCCTAAGGAAAGGCATTTGCCTAATAATTAAGCACACCTTATATAGGGTGTTGATGTCATTACGCCATACCCCTCCTCATTACAGAGATGCACATCACCTGATTTACTTAATTGGTAGTTGGCTGTCAAGCCTATACAGCTTGGAGTACGACAACATGTATAAAAAGTATCATGTGATCAAAATACTCATTTGCCTAATAATTCTGCACACAGTGTATATTGTGAGATATGGACAGGACAAGGGTAAGAGATTTATATCATTTCCCAGGATTCTTTTTAAAGTCATCTGGACTCCAAAAAATAGAAATCTCATCCAAAAAAGCTAGGTGAATTATAAGGAAACCAAGAAAGGTGGATATTCTGAGCAAAGTTTACCAAAGGCTTAGGTATCTCTTGTTGACAATATTTTTGCAGGATGATAGGCAGGTTTGGAACCCATCGTTCACTCCTTGGTCTACTTTATCTGTAGTCCTCAGTACGTCAATGTTTTGGGCCAAAACATGAGTTTTACTGAGTGTAAAAAGATGTTTGCTCTTCACCAGAAGGAAAACTAAAGGAATAACAGGTTTCCACTCAAGAGACTCTGTTACTAAAGACTACCTACCAGTCTCCAGTTGGTGCAATGGGTGTAAGGCAAACACAGCCTTTTTTTTTTCTAAAGCTGTTAGGATGTTACCTGTATAGTCAGGGAAACCCATGTCTACTTAGTCAGCCATATGTGGGTTAATTTATGTTTTGTGCCTTGAAAGTAAAGACCAGGAGAAGCTTTTTAGGTAACAAAATTCTGTGTCATTGTCTATGACAGAATTTGATCCCATTTTGCTTACTGCTACTCAGTTAGGGTGCTTTCACATCAGCGTTTTTCGCTGATCGCGGCAGTGCCGTGATTACCGCATAACGGCATTGCGGTTCACTTGCGGCAAGCCCCATACAATGTCTATGGGGCTTGCGGCAGGTGCGGCAAGTGCGGTTTCGGCACTTGCGGCAGGTGCGGCCGCGAAAAAAACCGTGGCATACCGCGTTTTCTTCGCGGCCGCGCCTGGCGCAAGTGCCGAAACTGCACTTGCCGCACACTTAACGCGAGCCCCATAGACATTGTATGGGGCTTGCCGCAAGTGTGCCGCGATGCCGTTATGGGATAATCACGGCACTGCTGCGATCAGCGAAAAACGAAAAACCGCTGATGTGAAAGGACCCTTAATCTGCCTCTATGGCTTCAGTAGAGAAGCAAATGTTTCCTTGAGTTGGATTTGAATCTTGAACTTCAGTGCTACAAAATGACATCCCTAACAAATGAGCCACCATAGCAAAACAAAAGGCCAACAAGCAGTTGAGTCTTTGTGATATAGTTTACAGGTACACTTGTTACATCTTGTAAATTATAGATTTACTTTAAGTGCAATATTTTGCATGCTCAGGAACCACCGGTCTTGTGGTCTTGGTCTTAAAACCACAAATGCTATCAATTTAAAATTTTTGGCTGACATTGCTGTTCTAGCGGCTTCAAAGAGTATTAATACAGTGTTGCTTAGTTTTGATAGCAAGCCAGGAGATTCGGAATCTCTGTGATGCCATAGTGAACATTTCTAAACCATTACCCACATACACTGGATTTCAGATTAATATTTTACCATGTTCCAACATTTGCAGCATGTGAAATGAGTAAGTCTGGGCTATCTGCCATGGAATTCAAGAGTTTTAAATTTTTACACCATGACGGTTTGCTATGTTTTGCTAGTGTGAGTAATATTTTGTAGCTCGGTGAGTCACGGTGTCCCTCCGACCAAGCCGAAACCCTGTTCAATGCCCAAGTCCTTTTTATTGCACTGTGGTAAAATTGGCTTTGCCAGCTGCTCAGTCAGCTCCGCATGGAGTAGTTTATTATTGATGGATAAAATGTTCAAACATTTAAGGAAAGGAAAGTCAGCCTTAAATTCTTAATTAATTAATTAATTAATGGCGCTATAAATGCCAACATGCTTATTTCCCGGCACCTGCAAGCCAACACAGGTTCCGAGCTTTCTCGGAATATTAATTTTTTTTTTAACATCTTGCTAATTCTCGGGAAGCCTCTCCTGCAAACATATTAGTAAAGAGTAAATATTGAATTTAAAACAAAACTACCAGCTTCATCGTTCACTGTACACAGAGTAGGATTTAAAGCAGGATTTAGATTTCCATGGCTTCTAATTAAGTAGCGATAATCAGGCTTTCTGCTTAGGGTCACTTCCTGGGAGTGATTTCAGTTATTAAAATGCATGTTTGTGTTTGTTCTGCTTTATGCGCTCGAACAGATCTCTTTTAATATAGCAGTAAATATGCAAATGGGTGTTTCATTTTAGTGTGCAATTTATGGCAATCTTCTCTCATTTTCCGAAAGGGCAAGAGTGAGACCTTGTCATTCATTTTTTTTAGTTAAGCTAAACTAATTATGAGGCTCTTTCTCATGGAACACTAAAAAGTGTGCGGCAAGCGACATAACAGGGAATGTGACAGATTTGGCTTGAATGTGAGAGCCTTGCATTTAGCTTCTCCCGTGCACGAGAATGGCCTTCAGCGTTATTTGAATGTCAGCGCTGGTTGATAGATAATTTAAAAATTACATCAGTTAGATCTACATCTGAGGAAGTGACTGCTGGAAACCTTTTCAAATGGCTTTATCAAAAAATAAACAGTGCTGATATATAACACGTCTAATGCGTTTGGTGGAAGAATTATTTTTAAGGAAAAGTAATATTTAAAGGTACACTGACAGTCTTCAAAAATTATATGTCATGTGGGATTCAAATTTTGGGGCCCATATACTGTACATTAGAGACAAAAACTAGAAACAAAAGGAGAAAAACAAAAAGACCTTCACTAAAGGTACCGTCACACTAGTGATGGGCGAATCCTAAATTACTCGGACTCGCTTGACTCTAGCGAGTCCGAGCCCGGGACTCGCTACTCGTTGCGAGTCTAGCGAGTCCAATGTTAATGAATGGGGAAGCGAGTAATAGCGAGTAATGTGCTGCTGGATCCTAACGAGAGCAGACAGAGCAGTGAATAACTCGCATTCAGCACGGATTGCTGTGTTCACTAGCGATTTAGAAGTCCTCTGTTTTGCTCGGTAGCACAGAAAGTCGTTTGAACAGCACTAAAGAAGATAAACAGGAAGTCGCCTCGCTACTAAGCACAGGCTGATGTTATCTGCAGAGATCTGATCTGATCTGCACACACAGGCCGACCAAAGATGTGTAGCAAAAGAGATACAGAGAGGCTCATTGGCCTGGTTGAAGAGCGGCCTCAGCTGTGGCAGCCCACCCACCCTGGCTATCGGGATGACAGACAGCGAAATCTGTGTTGGAGGTCCATTGCCAGAAGTATCTTCCCGTCTTTTGATGAAGCTGGACAAGATGGACAGGCAAACCTTGGTAAGAGTTATGTGATGTCAATTGTAGGGTACCTTTACACGCCGCTACTGGAGGATGGATACAACCCGCTACAGGCTACAAATGTAGCTTGTAGCGTCATTATAGCCCATAGTAGCGGCGTGTGAAGACGGGACGAGACAGCCGGCAACAGATACATCTGTATCCGAGCACTGCTCGAAAACAGATGGCTACAAAGCCGATTGTAGTGAGCTGTATCGGCGTGTAAAGAAGGAACAGAAGGGTTGTTTCTACACCATGCTATGTAGCTGGGGCGTGACACAGGCTCCGGGTTTCCGCGCCCCCTTCAGCGATCATTGGAGGAAGCTCCAGCGTTGCGATTGGTAGTCGCTGCATAGGGCGGCATATTTAAGGAGCTGACGAGTCACAGTACACAATTGCTCGAGCGTCAACTATTAATCAGCCTCCTGCGATGCCTGCCCAATCATGGTATTATTGCTTTGTCCTATCAGCGTACGGACGTCTCGTAATCCACAATTGTAGCACGCCTATGTGCTGTCCCTGCAGCACCAGGTACGCCCATAGTAGCTGGTTGTAGCGGTGTGTAAACGAGGTAAGGTACGCTACAGATGGCTACTTCAGACACCCGGCGATGTATCTAGCTATAGATGTTGCGTAGCGTAGCGCACCTTGTGGCGGTGTGTAAAGGAGGTGCGTTTCCCGTTTGTAACCGTTTGGGCGTGCTCGTGCACGTGAAGTAGCGGATTGTATCCATCCTCCAGTAGCGGCGTGTAAAGGTACCCGTTGTGCTGACAGAGTACCAAAATGCTAGTGTGCTCGATGCTCGGGCCGAGCATCCCAAGATACTGGTGCACTTGGGCCGAGCACCGAACCAAATGTTATCCTATGGGAGTATTTTTATTAAATGACCACCGCCAGCATGTAGAAACCCTATAAATGTCACAAAACTCTCAGAAGAGTGCTGAAATGACATGTCGACAGCATGGTGAAGAACCCTGTAAGCATTTCTGACTGAAAAGTCACAGCTGTGAAAAATGTTGTTTGAGTTTTATGGCATTTATATAGACTCAACAGATGAAGTTCATAAATGACACCAAGAATAATTTTCATGGCGGAAATGTTAAGGGCACATACCCACTAGTGAGACACAGCTGGTGTTTGCTACTTTGTGTGATGACATTAAATATTTTCCGTGAAAACATTGTGTTGTAATCAGATGTCACTGATAAGAGATGTACATGAAGGCCTCTTGACATAATGTGCCCATTTTGAGGAAGTGTGTCTATTGTACTATTTCCCTTTGCCAGGGTGGCCAAACATTTGGAGGCTACGCATTCTCCATGGATAGAGACGTGCATGAGGGCATCAAAACATTATACCCATTTCAAAGGAGCGGGTGTATTGTTGTTGTAATGCCATTTATGAAATAATTTAACAATGGGGGTATACATGAAATAAAGGCCTAACTTTTTTAACGGTCAACATGGTGGCGCATGAGGAGAAGGCTGAGCAGTCCAGCGATTAACCAAATTACAGAATTGTGTACCCACGGGTGAGTGTAGGTTAATAGAAAATTAGCTTTTCAATATTTTAATTCCGCTCTCATTTCCTTGTGGTGTGGTGAAGTCTTGCCCAATCCAACCCTTGTTCATGAAGATCTGAGTCATTCTGTCTTCATTTTAATTTGATTGGCGGGTGCGTTTATCATTAATGATTCCACCTGAGGAAACTCAAAAAATAATCTGAAAAAACGCTAGCCCCAGGGCAGGCCAGGACTTCAAAGGCGTACAGAGCCAATTCATGTAACATGTCCATCTGGGATACCCAATAATTGGAAGGCACACAGCAATGTCGGAGTACAGTTATTAGATCGGCAAGGAACTCCATCAGCATCTGTCAAAACTTAGCATTTCTTGTGGCACTACCACGCAACTCAGGTGCTGTGTAACGTTAGGGGCTGAGAAAACTGTCACACATCTTAAAGACTGTCCCCCTACCTCGGGCGGATTACACTTGTGCCACTCTCGTCCGTATGCCTTTGTTGTCCACCAATTCCTGATCGATGCGGCTATCGTTTTGTGTGGAGAATACTTTGTGTAATTCCACAACTATGGCCTTCTGGAAATGCTCCATTTTTGCTGACCTCTCCGCCTCAGGAATAAGCGACAAACTTCTCATTGTAACATGTGTCTAACACTGTTACCAACCAGTAATGTCTTTTGGCCCGAGATGTTCTTAAATCGAGGGTCATGAGCGAGACAACTTAACATTAAGTCAGCCATGTGCGCCAGACTATTAACAGCCAGCACTTCGGTGTCCAGAGCAACACGATGACTGAACATGCTGTAGTCCTCCTTCTCCTCCTCCTCATCATCCTCCTCCTCCTCCTCCTCATCTCCCCTGTCCTCTGGCCAACTACGCTGAACACAGGGTATGACTGGTGTGCATGTCATATCCTCAATGTGTCCGGAGAGTAGCTCCATGTCTTCATCCTGCTACTCGTCCTCCTATTCCTCCTCGTCATAGTCCGCCACTGCCCATTGTGATGACATGAGGCTCTGCTGTGTGTTATCACCCACACCCACTACTGTTTCTCGCTCCAACTCTTGGCGCTACGCCTGCAATGCATCATGTTTGTTTTTGACCAGAGACCGTTTTAGAAGGCCGAGATGCGGTATGGTGATGTTAATAATGGCGTCATCGACGCTCACCATCTTCGTGGTTTCCAACAAGTTTTGGATGACGCTACATAGTTCGTACATTCATCTACACTCCTCAAGTGTTATGTGTAGATTTTGACCCTTTTCCCAACGCCTTAGGTGAGGCAGGAACTCAACAACTGCCCTCTTCTGGTCACAAATCCTGATCAACATGTACAGAGTTGCGTAACAATGCGTCGTGCCATCACACACCAGTGTGTGAGCCAGAAGCTGAAAAAGGCCCCGCAAAGCCGTCAACGCAGCATGAAGCTGTTGGTTAATTTACATACACTGAACACAGGCGTCAAACTTTGAAGAGGAGATCATACAGCTCTGTGTATGATTTTAGAAACCGCTGAACCAAGAGGTTGAGCACATGGGCCACACATGGAACATGTGTCAGCTAGCCTCTCATCAAAGCCGCCAACATGTTCGGCCCTTGTCGCACACGACCTTCCTGGCTTTAGGTTCAGAGGTGTGAGCCAGTGATCTGCCTGCTGTTTCAGAGATGTCCACACCTCTTCTGCATTTTGGGGTTTGTCACCTATCCATATTACATTCAGCACAGCCTGTTGCCGCTTCGCCGAGGCAGTGCTGCAGTGCTTCCAACTTGGGACTGTTGTTGAGAAAACAGTGGGAGAGGATGCGCAGACAGGTTCCTTCTCTAGCCACAACCCTCTCGCAATATGGTCCTTGGAGGTTTATCCTTCTCTCCCTTCTCTGAAGGTGTACGGTATACTTAACCATGGGTACAAAGAGGGCAAGAAGTGGATGTCTATTGTATGTTTGGCACTATTGTTTGAGAGAAGACAATGTGTTATCAAATCTGATGTCTGTATTTTATTCATCTGCTTGCAGTTGATATGGTGATGAAGAGATGGAGGAGCTGCCGTGACCAGTACAAGAAGGAGTACGAACGGCAGTTACGCCTGGGCCCACAAGCTGCACCACCGTTGCGTGTTTACGCCCACTTTTACAGACTGGCATTCCTTCGTCCATTTGCTCGTCTTAGAAGGTCCGTAATGGAAGATTTTCATTTGCCCATAACCTTAACATGTGTAAGATTAGAGTATATGTTATATGTCCCCATTGCTATTGTAGCCATGTCACATTGGAAGGCGGATGCTGATCTGTTGAAAGCGTGAAAAAATATTTGGTCATCATGCACACAATTATGTTAGGTGACCTCAGATTTTTACGATCTGCATAACACATACATAGTCCACACTCAGCAAAGTATTTTAGTGGGACCATGGGTACTGTATGTATTTGTTTGTGAGAGATTCGCCATAACAACAGCCGCCATTAAGGCATGTGACCATGACGTGGGCATGTAGTGACTGGCTCACAAGGGCTTAGTCTTGTGGCTCAAGGAAGACACCTTATATGTTTGTCACTCCACTAATGTGCTTCTTACAGGTACCCCCCTTGTACAAAAAACAAGTGGGACAGCAAAATTGGTCCCAGGTTAACAATTCACTTTGTAGGTTCAGAGAGGCCTGGTGCATGTTGAGAATAACCCTGTCAACCTGCAACATTATGTGTTTTAACAAATGGAGTTTTGACCTGTTTAATTGTCATAGTCTCCATTAGTGGTGAAATGACTATTGTGAGGGTGGCGTGAGACAACACCATATCTCAGAAGTTGTCATTGTATAATAATGTTTGGTTCTTAATAAAGTATAAATTTATCATTGAGAATACCACATTCAAATCCAATAAGCTTTTCAAAACTGCACTTTTTTACAATAATTATGTAATTTCAAGGAAAATAGCTTGTGTTAAAAAAGATGGACAGACATGTCACTGTTATTGTTAAGTTTACTAACAGTTTGGAGGTTACACTGTGTGTCGCAATGTTATTTATATGTTTAACCCCATTTCATTTGTTAAATACAGTAGGGTAACTAACTACAAATGTGCAACACTTATTTTATGAACACAGTTGATCATGTCAAGGTGTCCATCATCTTAAAGTAATTTTAGAGGGCAAAAATGTCTCCACACAAGGTGGCTACAAAATGACCCTGTGGATATTACTGCAGTCCACATCGGTACCTTACTTGTTTTTGAGGAAAACCAGGGTATACAGTAGCATGTCAATGCGCTCTGTGTCTGATCAACAGTATAGATCTGTCTGTGCTCACCAGTCTTCATATCCGTTCAAGAGGCACTGCGGTCTCCTGGTGTGTTGTTCCTTCGCACACTTGTGTGTTGGTCTTAATATTATTAAACTTGCCTATGCCTGTGCCATAATTTCAAAATGTTACTTGGCCCATTACCTTATGTAAATATGGTGTAGCATATCTGAAGGCATCTTACGGGTAACTATATAGTCTGAGATGGTGGTCATAGCAGCATAGAAAGGCGTGATTTCTTATTGCGGGAAGGGTGCGTTATTTTCCTAGCTCAATGGCATCACCTGACTTGAAAGGGCTGCCATTTGTACCCTAACGCTCCCATATACGTAGGATACATATGTGTTGTGCTGCTTAATATTTACTTAGAATGTTTTAACTATTTATTTTACGGTAAACAATACTTTCGAATAGTAAGGTAATCCTCACAAGTTATGCTACTAGAAGCCAATTTATATTGTATGTACTTTGCTCAGCTTGTTGAGTGGTTATTTTACATGTTTAACTTTGCCAAAATGTGAGTACAGTTAGATTTCTTTAGGTAGAAGACACACAAGGGTAAATGTAAGTGTAGATTTAAAGTAATGTTGGTCACTGCACACTTTAATTATAACTGTGTAATTACAAAAAATGTGCGCTTACTTTTTTCATTTTTTGTTTTGAAATAGACCGCGACGTCCAAATCCCCAGCCTGTGGAAGGTCACCAAGGCGCAGAGGAGGCCGCTGGGGCAGCTGTTCAACATCCGGACAGACCAGCCCAGCAACAGGATGTGGATGAAGCAGATGAGGTGATGCCGGACCCCAACCAACCCGTGGCTGATCAGCTTCCACCACCGTTACCACCACAGCCTGTAGAAGAACATGCTGTGAGTGGTATGGCTCTGGCGGCTCCACCAGTTTATCTGCCATCCGGTGTTCCAGCCGCTGTGGTCCCCTGTAGCTCTGGCCATGATATAGACCAGTCCAACAGTGGCCCTGGTCCTGTTCCCTCCTGCACTGCCCCAGCTCGTTTTCAGTTTTCTTCAACGCAAGGTCCATTTTCATGTTCCTCTGTCCCTGCTCCAGCTCCCTGCCATTATGTCCCTGCCCCACTTAGGTCCAGCTGTGGCCGAGCTGATCCATCATCAGCATTTTGGCGTGATTATGGGGCCTCCTACAGCTTAAACACAGGTGCCTTTACCCCCAGCTTCCCACCTTTACACAGATATGGCTCGAGTGTTGTTGCTCCCTGGGAAGGGGTGGTTGGTGCATCCAATGCAGACCCTAACACAGTACAGTGGGCGGCTGCCTTTGCACACAGTCTCATTGGATATCTAACACACATTCCACATGAGCGTAGACTCAGTGCAAGGGCAGCCGTCCAAATTGTACTTGATGCCAATGTGCCCCCAACTCCCCCACACGGGTCTTAAATATGCTGGAGAGTTGGCAGCGTTCAGAACAGAACTTATTGTCAAGGTCACACCGCCAGCAGCCAGGCCAACCAGGACCCCTGCTGGGCTCACCGAGTATTGTTGGACCCCCTCTTGCACATACCTTGTGGCGACCCTATGAGCCTTTACCGGTGAATGTGCCTAATGTTGGGTCAAGAGGTTTGGCAGAATATGACAGGCCGTTGGCTGAGGACATCAACCAGGCGCTCAACGTCATCAACATGCCTATCCATGAGGGTGACGGAGATGTGATTGTGGAAGACAATGGTGGCCGAAGTTACCATGTCCTCTAATGTAATGGACCTATTGAAGTTTTTATCAATAATAATTTTGTTTTTGGGTGTTTTGTAGACTTAGATTTTTCTCTTTTTGAGATATTTAACATTCTTTTTATGTTAGTTTTTAGTTAGCAATTTGGTATCTTAACCCCCTTTCGGCGTGTTTCTTTTTTTTATGTTATGTTACTAAATGTGGCTTTTGGATGGCTTTAAAAAAAAAAAGGTGGAAAGAATAACACACAGAGAAAACATACTTAGAAAGCCAACAGGCATTAAAGTCTACCTCCTAATAAAAATATTTGTTTTGACAGCCACATATCAGTTGTATGTGTCATGTGTAATACACTCATTCCATGATTTTGGAAATCTCACACACTTTCCACACGAACACTTAGTCAAGAATGTCAGGTCAGTTTATGGGATACACCTAAGGTGGGATTTGGCCTGGGGTTTACATTTCCATTAATAATTGAAGCTGATTATCACATTCTTGTGGGCTTTTAGTTAAACATGTGTCCCGTCTACAGGTACAATGCAGTTTGTGAAGTTTTATCGGCGCTGAAATCCATTTGCAACGTCGTAACATAAATTATCGTTCGATTCATGAAGGACCATCGCCTTCAATTGTTCACTCTCTTCGGCGTACGTTTGTCTCTAAAACATTGCAACGGTGCATCGGATGTATGTATTGTAAAAATTAAGCAGGCCACAGAGCACATGTCCAACTGTACCTAGCACTTGAAGCAAAGGGCATGCAATGGTCAATGATGAATTATAGGCTTGTTGCCTCAAAAAATTAGCTTAAAGGGCTTTATAAACTCCTTTTAGAATTAGAGGAGGGCGTGTGGCCCATACTATATTCTTGCTTGTCCTGAGAGCATAGTACAAGCAACGTCCACGATGCAGGCTTAGGCTTGTTGCCTCATAAAATTAGCTCAAAGGGCTTTATAAACTCTTTTTAGAATTTGAGGAGGGCGTGTGGCCCATACTATATTCTTGCTTGTCCTGAGAGCATAGTACAAGCAACGTCCACGATGCAGGCTTAGGCTTGTTGCCTCATAAAATTAGCTCAAAGGGCTTTATAAACTCTTTTTAGAATTAGAGGAGGGCGTGTGGCCCATACTATATTCTTGCTTGTCCTGAGAGCATAGTACAAGCAACCTCCACGATGCAGGCTTAGGCTTGTTGCCTCCAAAAATTAGCTCAAGGGGCTTGATCAACTCTTTTTAGATATAGAGGAGGGAGCGTGGCCCATAGTATAGTCTTGCTTGTCCTGAGAGCATAGGAGAAGCAACGTTTTCGATGCAGGCATAGGCGTGTTGCCTCAAAAAATTAGCCAAGGGGCTTGATGAACTCTTTTTAGATATAGAGGAGGGAGCGTGGCCCATAGTATAGTCTTGCTTGTCTTGAGAGCATAGGAGAAGCAACGTATTCGATGCAGGCATAGGCTTGTTGCCTCAAAAAATTAGCCCAAGGGGCTTGATCAACTCTTTTTAGATATAGAGGGAGCGTGCGTGGCCCATAGTATAGTCTTGCTTGTCCTGAGAGCATAGGAGAAGCAACGTTTCGATGCAGGAATAGGCTTGTTGCCTCAAAAAATTAGCCCAAGGGGCTTGATCAACTCTTTTTAGATATAGAGGGAGCGTGCGTGGCCCATAGTATAGTCTTGCTTGTCCTGAGAGCATAGGAGAAGCAACGTCTTCGATGCAGGAATAGGCATGTTGCCTCAAAAAATTAGCCCAAGGGGCTTGATCAACTCTTTTTAGGTATAGAGGGAGCGTGGCCCATAGTATAGTCTTGCTTGTCCTGAGAGCATAGGAGAAGCAACGTCTTCGATGCAGGAATAGGCATGTTGCCTCAAAAAATTAGCCCAAGGGGCTTGATCAACTCTTTTTAGGTATAGAGGGAGCGTGGCCCATAGTATAGTCTTGCTTGTCCTGAGAGCATAGGAGAAGCAACGTCTTCGATGCAGGAATAGGCATGTTGCCTCAAAAAATTAGCCCAAGGGGCTTGATCAACTCTTTTTAGGTATAGAGGGAGCGTGGCCCATAGTATAGTCTTGCTTGTCCTGAGAGCATAGGAGAAGCAACGTCTTCGATGCAGGCATAGGCTTGTTGCCTCAAAAAATTAGCCCAAGGGGCTTGATCAACTATTTTTAGATATAGAGGAGGGACCGTGGCCCATAGTATAGTCTTGCTTATCCTGAGAGCATAGGAGAAGCAACGTCTTCGATGCAGGTATAGGCATGTTGCCTCAAAAAATTAGCCCAAGGGGCTGCATTGTTTTTTAAAAAAAACATAAAAATTAGAAATGCTCACAAGCGGATGCACTTGTAAAGTAAAAAGATGTTTACTGATTGCGTATTTTTTTTATCATGCCGCAAATGTTTCAGGAACATGACTTATCACATCGTCTCAGCTGAGGGAGATGCCGATACTTCCTGTCTTAAAAGGGCATAAAGTTACAAGCGCAATATTCCAATCCTATTAATTAAGATTAGGTTACACTACAATTGGGTACTGTCGTCTGGGGGACTTACGAACTCCGATGATATCCAGTCCTTGTTGAACTTTATGAGCGTCAGCCTGTCGGCATTTTCAGTAGTAAGCCGTGACCTTCTATCAGTGACTATACCCCCAGCGGCACTGAAAACACGCTCTGATGTCACACTAGCAGCTGGGCAGGCCAGCACCTCCAAGGCATACAGAGCGAGCTCTGTCCAAGTGTTAAGCTTGGAAACCAGTAATTAAAGGGTACTGAAGGGTCGGTTAGGAAGCAGGTACTGTCACTGACATACTCATTCACCATGTTGGAAAATTGTTGTCTCCTATTCAAGGTGACCGCAGGCACTATCCGTTGTTGATTGGAAGGTCTGTTGAACATCGCCCAGTTGGTGGACATCTTACCCCCACCTCTTCTTGACATTGTTGACGTTTGTGTCCCAACCAAAGGCTGCTGTTGGAAAGAGCTGATTCTTCGGGGTACAGCGGAGTCAGACGGTGATATGGACATCAAATTGTCAACAACAACAGTCTTGAAAAATTCCGTCGTTAAGCCCCTGGTTGACTGCAACAGCAGCGACGGAAATTTATCTTTGTATCTAGGGTCAAAAAAGGTTGACAACCAATAGAGGTTGCTGGCATATATGTGAATGACGCGTGGATCTTGGGAGAGACATTGACACATTACGTCAGCCATATGCGCTAAGCTGCAAAGACTCATCTCCTCGGTTGCAACAGAATGAGGATCACTACGCATCATGGCCTCTACATCGGTCTCCGCCTCCTCCTCTTCAGCCCACCCATGCTGTACCGACATAAACGTAGGGTTTGGAGTACCATCTGGGTTCACATCAGTACCACAGAAAAATGAATCTTCTTCATCATCACCCTCCTCACCTTCTTCTTCCAGAGCCAATGTAGCCTGCTGGTGTTGGCTTGGCTGGCTAGGATCAGCGATGTTAAATTCTGGCTCCATAGCCATCCGCTGGGCCCTCAAAGCTTCTGTTTTAAGATTCAGGAGCGACTCCTTAAGCAAACAGAGCAGGGGGATGGTGAGACTGATAATGGACTGATCATCGCTGACAAGTTTTGTGCAGTATTCAAAGTTGTCCAGCAACTCGCAAAGATCAGCGATCCAGACCCACTCTAAAGTAGTTATGTGTCTGGTCTGACTTCCGTGGTGACGGGCATGTTGCAGCTGATATTCAGCTATTGCCCTCTGCTGCTCATTAAACCTTGCCAACATATGGAATGTTGAGTTCCATCTCGTGGGCATGTCACAAATTAGCCGGTGTTTAGGCAAATTAAATTTGTTTTGAAGGGCTGAAAGACTGGCAACTGCTGTGGACGAATGTCTAAAATGGGCGCAAATTCGCCTCACCTTCTCGAGTAGGTCAGATAACTCGGGGTATATTTTAAGGAATTTGTTAACTATTAAGTTCAGAACGTGAGCCAGGCAAGGGACGTGAACAAGGTTACCGTGCTTCAGTGCCGCCACAAGGTTTCGTCCATTATCGCTCACAACAAGACCTGGTTGTAGTTGCAGTGGGGCCAGCCACTCATCAGTCTGTTGCTTAAGACCCTTCCATAGCTCAGTTGCAGTGTGAGGTGTGTCACCTAGACAGATAAGCTTCAGAAGAGCCTGTTGTCGCCTTGCTGAAGCACTACTGCAAAGCTCCCAACTTGGACGTGAGGGTGCGGGCAGCTGAGCAGTGGACAAGGAAGTTGCAGAAGCAGATTGCGCACTGGACATATATGATGAGGCAGCCACCCTGAATGATGTTGTGCCTGCTATTCGTGGAGTTGGCAGTATTTCAGATGCTCGACTTTGCGAAGTTGGGACACTGTCCACCAGGTTGATCCAGTGAGCCGTTACTGAGATGTATCTGCCCTGTCCACAAGTACTTGTCCACGTGTCCGTTGTTAGGTGGACTTTGGCAGTTACCGCATTAGTTAGTGCACGCTTTAAGTTGGTGACAACGTGCTGGTGTAACGCGGGGACGGCACTACGTGAGAAAAAGTGGCGGCTGGGTACAGTGTATCGTGGTGCCGCCACAGCCAACAACTCCCGAAAAGACTCTGTACCTACCAGCCTAAACGGCAGCATTTCCACAGCTAACAACTTTGCAATTTTAGCAGTCATTTTTTGTGAAAATGGGTGTGTGGATAGGTACTTCTTTTGCCTTTCATACAGCTGTGGCACAGACAACTGGACGTTTGTCGCGCACACACCTGTGGCTTCACTACTCAGAAGTCTCTCTTGTAGCGCAGCTTCGGAGGAGTACGTTTCAGCCGGAGCTGATGCCTGAACACTAGCTGGTGAAGGATGGATCTGAGGTGGCCTGGAAGTGTTGGGATCAGAAGGCACTGATTCTGAACCCTGATGGGCCGACCACTGAATTGGGTGCTTCAGAGACATATGCTTACGCATGCTGCTGGTGCTCAGGTTTTTTTTTCCCAGGCCTCTGCTTAGCCTTGCATGGCATATATTGCAGATCACCACATTTGGTACAGATGGGGCATCCTTAAAAAAATGCCACACAATGGCTTTTCGGCCTTTAGGTAGAATTGGAGGCAAAGGAGGGTGACTCTGTACCACACCAACTGTTGACACAGTTTGGGCAACTGTGTTTACAGTTTGTGCAACAGTTGGTACACTTTGTGCAACAGTTGACACAATTTGGCCAACTGTTCTCACTGTTTGTGTTCTGGAGAAAGGAGTAAGCCTGGGTGCTTTTGGCGGTGGTGCATAGCCACTTTCCTCCTCCTGGCTGCTCTGTTGGCTATGCATGCCAAGAGTCCAGGTAGGATCTGTGGTCTCATCATCCACCCCTTCCTCCTCAAAGTCTACGGGATAATGTGACTGAGCAGGCTGGCCAGATGAGATGTGTGTCTCATCATCGTCATCATCATCCACCTCCTGAGATGCTGTATGGGTTTGGTGAAAGTGGCTTTCTTGAGCACGAGGTGCTTCCAAACTTTGGCCATGAATAGACATTACGTCTTCTTCAAGTATCTCGTCAGGCACTGATAAAGAAAGGCCAGATGGAATCGAGTGCTGATACGAACCAAATAAATCATCGGAGTGACCAAGGTCGCACTCCAAGTTTTCCTCTGGCTGCCGAAGGCTTGAGGAAATAGGAAGCCTTTGAGGATTGGATGGCCCTGCGTTGTCTGTAGCGACACTAGACTGTGTTGGCACGGACGATTGTGTACTCAAAGAACCAGTGGTGGAGGTGTTATCAGCCATCCAAGTTGTTATCTGGTCATGCTCTTCCGGCCTCAAGACACGTTTTTGTTGAGTACTGATAATTTTAGACGGGAGAAAGAGAGATCTGTCAATCCTCGTCTGTCTACCTGTACCAGTGCCTTCTTGGGCACGACTGCTACGGCCACGACCTCGTCCGCGTCCCTTTGCCACATCTTTTTGCGGAAATTGTGGTTTTTGTGACATTTTTGAAAAACGCTCAGCCACCGAGATGGAGTTTGGTGTTGCTGTAGGCGTCACTTACTGGCGGGTTAAGTGTGTGCTAACACTTGACAGTGAAGCAGCACACTAGTCCCTGAAAAAATTATTAAGTGCGCACAGCCACCGAGATGGAGTTTGGTGTTGCTGCGGGCGTCACTTAATGGCGGGTTAAGTGTGTGCTAACACTTGACAGTGAAGCACTACACTATTCCCTGAAAAAATTAGAAAGTGCGCACAGCCACCGAGATGTAGTTTGGTGTTGCTGCAGGCGTCACTTACTGGCGGGTTAAGTGTGTGCTAACACTTGACAGTGAAGCACTACACTATTCCCTGAAAAAATTAGAAAGTGCGCACAGCCACCGAGATGGAGTTTGGTGTTGCTGTAGGCGTCACTTACTGGCGGGTTAAGTGTGTGCTAACACTTGACAGTGAAGCACTACACTATTCCCTGAAAAAATTAGAAAGTGCGCACAGCCACCGAGATGGAGTTTGGTGTTGCTGCAGGCGTCACTTACTGGCGGGTTAAGTGTGTGCTAACACTTGACAGTGAAGCACTACACTATTCCCTGAAAAAATTAGAAAGTGCGCACAGCCACCGAGATGGAGTTTGGTGTTGCTGCAGGCGTCACTTACTGGCGGGTTAAGTGTGTGCTAACACTTGACAGTGAAGCACTACACTATTCCCTGAAAAAATTAGAAAGTGCGCACAGCCACCGAGATGGAGTTTGGTGTTGCTGCAGGCGTCACTTACTGGCGGGTTAAGTGTGTGCTAACACTTGACAGTGAAGCACTACACTATTCCCTGAAAAAATTAGAAAGTGCGCACAGCCACCGAGATGGAGTTTGGTGTTGCTGCAGGCGTCACTTACTGGCGGGTTAAGTGTGTGCTAACACTTGACAGTGAAGCACTACACTATTCCCTGAAAAAATTAGAAAGTGCGCACAGCCACCGAGATGGAGTTTGGTGTTGCTGCAGGCGTCACTTACTGGCGGGTTAAGTGTGTGCTAACACTTGACAGTGAAGCACTACACTATTCCCTGAAAAAATTAGAAAGTGCGCACAGCCACCGAGATGAAGTTTGGTGTTGCTGCAGGCGTCACTTACTGGCGGGTTAAGTGTGTGCTAACACTTGACAGTGAAGCACTACACTATTCCCTGAAAAAATTAGAAAGTGCGCACAGCCACCGAGATGGAGTTTGGTGTTGCTGCAGGCGTCACTTACTGGCGGGTTAAGTGTGTGCTAACACTTGACAGTGAAGCACTACACTATTCCCTGAAAAAATTAGAAAGTGCGCACAGCCACCGAGATGAAGTTTGGTGTTGCTGCAGGCGTCACTTACTGGCGGGTTAAGTGTGTGCTAACACTTGACAGTGAAGCACTACACTATTCCCTGAAAAAATTAGAAAGTGCGCACAGCCACCGAGATGGAGTTTGGTGTTGCTGCAGGCGTCACTTACTGGCGGGTTAAGTGTGTGCTAACACTTGACAGTGAAGCACTACACTATTCCCTGAAAAAATTAGAAAGTGCGCACAGCCACCGAGATGGAGTTTGGTGTTGCTGCAGGCGTCACTTACTGGCGGGTTAAGTGTGTGCTAACACTTGACAGTGAAGCACTACACTATTCCCTGAAAAAATTAGAAAGTGCGCACAGCCACCGAGATGGAGTTTGGTGTTGCTGCAGGCGTCACTTACTGGCGGGTTAAGTGTGTGCTAACACTTGACAGTGAAGCACTACACTATTCCCTGAAAAAATTAGAAAGTGCGCACAGCCACCGAGATGGAGTTTGGTGTTGCTGTAGGCGTCACTTACTGGCGGGTTAAGTGTGTGCTAACACTTGACAGTGAAGCACTACACTATTCCCTGAAAAAATTAGAAAGTGCGCACAGCCACCGAGATGGAGTTTGGTGTTGCTGCAGGCGTCACTTACTGGCGGGTTAAGTGTGTGCTAACACTTGACAGTGAAGCACTACACTATTCCCTGAAAAAATTAGAAAGTGCGCACAGCCACCGAGATGGAGTTTGGTGTTGCTGTAGGCGTCACTTACTGGCGGGTTAAGTGTGTGCTAACACTTGGCAGTGAAGCAGCACACTATTCCCTGAAAAAAATTATTAAGTGCGCACAATTAGTCGCAGAAGTAGGTGGCGTACGTGCTATTTGCAGCTAGGAGAGCAGCAACGCACTGTTCTGCCACAGACAAAATAACGCTGAAGGGGTTTTTAGGACCCAAAATCTATCAGCTGGCAAAAAATTGTAAATAGTACCTCAGCTAAGCCTCTCACTTCAGCTATTAGAACAGCTGAGTGAGTAAGCGAAGCTATGAGGTCGCTCCTGTGAACACTGTAAAGGCTGCAGCTCCCTGCTTCCCTGCCTGCCTACAGTGTCACAGTACACAGTACTCCTCTGTCCTCCTGCTAGCTCTCACAAGAGCTGTTTGGGGTTAATATAAGGAATCTTGAAGTTCCCTACACTCACTGACAATCCCTATGATCTGCTCCAGAATCTACCTCACCCTGTTCTAGCTCAGATCTTCAGAGAAATGTGCTCAAAATGGCGGTGGCAAGGCTTATATACAGCCTTGCCTGTCATCGATGACATAGCCATCACGATGGACAGAAGCCAATCATAGTAATGCCACAAGAAGAGGGCTGTGGCATTACTGAATAAGATTGGCTAACATCCTTGTCCATCTTCACAAGTTTGTCTGACCTAACACGCTAGGCTGTCTCGGAAGATTTGTCGGAACATAACAGATTCTGTATTCGCGAGTCCCGAATACAGAATACAGGACTCGGATTCGTAGACTCGCTAGGATTCGCTAGGAGTCGCTACGACTCGCTCGGAATCGCTACTTACAGCGGGTATCCGTGAAGCGGTGCCATTCTCTAAACGATTTGGGGGAGATTCAACCTACATAGCGATGTGATATAGCGAGTCTCGCTAGTAAAACTAGGATTCCCATTTACTTGCATTGGACTCGCTACTTTGCGAGTCCTCGCTGGGAAACTCGCCGAGTAGCGAGTCCTGCGAGTCCCTTACTACTCGCCGAGTAACGAGTCCTAGCGAGTAGATTCGCCCATCACTACGTCACACCTTTCCACATCGTTTCCGGCAACGTTCAAAAGTGACGTCAGGAACGATGCTGAAACAACATAGTTGTTGCGTCGTTGCGTGTAAACGCACAATTCAACAACGATAGTTGTTCAAGTCGGAGTTGACAGGTTTTCCTGCATGGAGGAAAACCTGTCAACTTCAACTTAAACAACCGGTGGGATCGTTCGGTGTGACACCGCAAGAGCAATGTCACGGCCGTTCCCGCCTATTCACTGCATTACAGCAGATCGCTTGCTGGGTTGATCCCAGCCCAGCGAGTGATCACGGCGCCAACATCGCATCGCCGTTATCGGCAACATCTTGCCGTGTGACAGCTGGGCTGCGATGTCGGAAGCAAGCGCGCACCCACGGCATCGCATCCGACATCACAGCCGATGTTGGATGGTGTGATGGGGCCTCAAGGTTCTTATGAGGATACCAGTACAAAGTCAAAATGCATCAACAAAATAAAGGCTCTATTGTTCTTTGAAGAAAAAGTTTTTATTGATGCACCTGGTCTTAGCCTATCGCTGAAAACAAGCTTCGTCTCCATTTCATCTTTGAGCAAGCAATAAACTATGGAAAGAGAAGTGCAGTAGGGTCCTGCCGAGCAAAAACAGGGGGTTAAAACAGAAGCAGGACAATGCTCACATTGTGAGGTTGTGATACACAACCAAATGAATATAACACAATGTGAAGAAAGGGTGAATAGTTCCGCACTGTTCAGCAGAGAAACGGTGTTAGTCAGTTGTAATAATCAGCAATTTCCTTTATTCTCAACGTGTTTCATGCGCCGACTGCGCACTTCATCAGGAGATAAAGATCAAGGGAAATTGCTGATTATTACAACTGACTAAGGGCCCTTTCACATCAGCGTTTTTTGAAATTTGCGGCAGATGCGGTGAAAAAAAACGCATCTGCCGCAATTGCCGCATAACCGATGCACTTGCGGCGCGGTTGCGGTAATCCCCATAGAAAGTATAGGGGGACTTGCGGGAGGTGCGGCAAGTGCGGTTTTGCACTTGCGGCAGGTGCGGCAGCGAAAAAAACCGCGGTCAGCCGCGTTTTTTTTCGCTGCCGCACCTGCCGCAAGTGCAAAACCGCACTTGCCGCACCTGCCGCAAGTCCCCTATACTTTCTATGGGGATTACCGCAACCGCGCCACAAGTGCATCGGTTATGCGGCAATTGCGGCAGATGCGTTTTTTTCACCGCATCTGCCGCAAATTTCAAAAAACGCTGATGTGAAAGGGCCCTAAGACCGTTTCTCTGCTGAACAGCGCGGAACTATTCACGCTTTCTTCACATTGTGTTATATTCTTCGTGGGTGACCTGCAGCAGTTTGGCTTATACAGGAGTTGTGCCTACACAACCTGATAAGGTGAGTACTTCTCCTCAAAGACCCCCTTGGGTACCATTGATAAGACCCTATTGCGCCTTTCCTTTCTTTTAGTTTCTGGTTCATTGACAACCAAATGAAAGCGTTTAAAACATCTGAAGCAGAGACCACATGCACCAAGACAAGTCAGGGATGCTGGATATTGGAGAAAACAAGCTTCTGTCTCTATATCATCTTTGAGGGAGCAATAAACTGTGGAAAGATGCAAAATAGGGTCTTACCCAGAAAATAAAGGGGGTTAACACAGAAGCAGGACAATGCTCACCTTGTGAGGTTGTGACACACAATCAAATAAAAGTGTTAAAACAGCTGCTTGAGAGACCACACGCACCAAGGCAAGTCAAGGATGCTGGATATCGGAGAAAACATAGTATACAATCCGTGCTGCTCTCCAATGATACAATCTAGAGATTGTATTACATAGAAACTAAACCTTGTAATTTTAGCAAATATTCTATAAAAACGCATTTATTGTTTGAATAAAAACACAAATTAAAGAAGAAAGGGGTGAAAAAAGAAAACTAAAGAAGAATATTATATTACAATGGTGTAGATTCTATGTAATCCTTTGAACGCTAACTGCAATCGTGTCCCTTTGACACTCTTTCTGACAACTGTTGCGTATTTCCTGATGAAGAAGCGGGGACACGCATTGAATAAACCACCATACGCTTTATCTTCTTCTCTAGATTGTATCATTTTATAGCAGCACAGATTTTATACCACATTTTCTCCAATACCCAGTATTCATTTAATCTCTGCTTTATACCTAACACAAAAAATACAGTTAGAAATTAGAGAAAAAAATGCAAGAAACACAAAAAACCTTCCTCATGAGTTTTTCTGATGATAGAAACAAAAAATGTTCAGGTTCTAGATTATTTTATGGGATATTGATTCAAGGAAGTAGTATGATTGTGGGATCAAGAAATAATTTTTTCCATATTAGGCTATGGGTGTATGTAGGGGGGGGAGACGTTTTATCTCACTATGCCCAATCCTTTGTTCCCACAGAAAAAAAGTCACTTTTAGAGTTCTCTGAAAGTAGCCTAACACTCTGTCCCATTAAAACAAATGTAAAATTCGATAAATTGAGCGTAAATGTGTATGGGGGACTTGGAAATGACAGCTATATATAAGATCAGCAATTTTCTATGGTATGTGGGCACCTTAAAAGGTGGAAACTAACTCTTCTTTCTCTAGCACATA